>PVJX010002203.1:0-55974 GCA_004027295.1 Dolichotis patagonum | reverse complement strand
GGTGAAGCACTCAAGTGAGTTGCCTTGCTTTGCTGTAGCTCATTTGTTCTTTGCCATCTGAAGAAACAGTAGAAGGTTCAAACTTATCACACAGGAGGGATTAATCACGTTACCAAAATTAGAAAGCATGTAGTTGTGAGAGACCAGTTTCAGAACTGTATGCTCACAGCTCTTGGGCTACTGGGAATTCAGGATGTCCCTGACACACCTAAGATGGCAGCTCATGTCTGAGGGAACCCTGGTGCTCGGAAGCAGGCTGAGGCTAGGGTTCTCCTACTCCTTGGTTGAGGTAAGGACTTCCGTCATGTATGTGAATTTTTAAGATTCACTTCCTTGCTGATAGCTCGAGAAAAATTCCTTTTGAAGGGAATTAGAAAGGCAGGCAGTATTCATCAGTGCATCTGAAGTAAATATAGTTGTGAAGATATGCAAAGCAGACGAAGGGGGAGAGGGTTCTCCAAAGCACTGTGGCTGGCTGGCTTGATAATTAGGATTTCTTAAATGGAGTTACAAGGGTTTGTGCGTAATACCTGTTCTGCCATATTATTGCTGCTTACAAAGGTTGGGTGCGAAGAGAAAAAGAAATCTGGGTCAAAATAAAAAAAATGCTTTGTAAAATAAACAAAGTTCCTATTTATTTACTATGTGTAAACATCCACTCACCGGGCCTCATTTCTCCGCAGGGCACCACTTTCAGATAAAAACATAGACCTGAATGGCATCACCCAGTATCCAAGGAAACCGTGTAAATACCTCTCTCACTGTGTACTTCTCTTATTCAGAGTTTTAAAAGCCAGCTGAGTACTGAATCAGTGAGTGTTTTTATTTAATAATTATATGGGAGGTACTTTTTAGGAGCTTGCTAAAAGGAAACAGGTTCTTGATTGTTATGTGCGTCATAACAAAACTCTCATGTTTTCATCATATTTCATAAAATTATGTGTTTAGTCCCAACCTCTCCATCAATTCTCATTCTCAGTAACAACTACTCAAAGTCCTAATGAATTGAGAGTTTCAAACTTTTCCAAGGCCCATTAGTGTCTGACAAACTGTGTGTGAGAGGCCTAGTGCCAGGAGTAGTTTCCCAGGTGTAGTAAAACACTTCTGAATTTTAAAAATGAAGAAAAATTACTTGAAAACCGGTATTTTATTGGTAAATATTAATGACAATTTATTTGGTTTCTGGCTTCTTTGAGGACTAAGCCAGAGAGCAGAGATGAAGTTATGTTTTTAATGTCAGCAAAGAATCTAGGAAGTAAGTGTAGTCACCAAGGTGCAAATATTTGGGAAGGGGTTGGGAGGCTGGTGGTACTGTTCTCTTTCTTTGTTCTTTCTTTCCTTTATTTTATTTTTGCTCCTAACCTAGTGTGCATTTGTGCAGATAGCTGCAAGGCTTTAATTCATTTTCAAGAGCTACAAAAATGTAATGTGGAAACTTGGGTTTCCAAACACTAATTTGTTACTTTGGAGAAGAACCTTTCCAAAAATATTTGAAACTTCTACTAAATGTTTCATTACTCATACTTCATTTTTTGTCATATTTGAATTATCTGCCTTTGAAGTTAAATTATTTTCAGGAGGAAATGATTATTCACTATTGTTTATATATTTTTCCTGGAAATACTCAAAAGTTTCTGTGTATTCATGTAATTTTGCAATCTTTTTACCTTCTGGACAAGCTCTACAATTTACCCAGTCTTTCAGACACGGAGGTAGTACTTTCCAGGAGCTGCATTTAAATGCAACTGGCACAGCCCTGTGGTACTAGGAGTTTTTCATGTTATTTTCTTGCACTTTTCTTCCTTGTGTCTTTCCACTCTTCTTCAGGAGTGTGACCCCTTGCTGAGCATAAGTAGTAGAGGGAACTTCATTCCGTTTCTGGGACTTTCCGTGTTCAGTGTCTTACTGCAGGCACACTTCACTTTATCACATAACCATGTCAAAATGCTTTTCTATATTAGCAGCTTCTTATACATTAATAAATGTACCTTTCTGAATTGAGAAATAAATTGTGGTAGATTAAGGAAATTGCTAGAACTTTGGAAGGACATGAAGACCTCTGAACTCAATCTTTTATAGGTAAATGGGTGCAACTTGAGACCATACTTATAAGTGAAATAAATCAGACTCACATGTGTGAACATCTTATTGTGCCCCTAGTGTCAATAAACTGCAAGAATAAATAAGATCCAAAATGTACAGTAGATATTATAGTGAAAATGAAAGGAAAATAAAGTGCTTGAAAGAATAATGAAGATAGAGGAAAGGAGAAAAAAAGAGAAAAGTATATATATATATGTGATAGATTACTATTAATCTCTTCATCAAAAGTAGTTTGTGCTTTCATTGTTTGATTGACCATTTTTATGCTTAAATCTTACCATATGAGCAACTACTTTGAAGATAATAATATGAAATATATTAACTAGTGTTAATTTCCTGTTACTTTGTTTTGAAATTCTGTATCACCGTTTTTATTCTTTTATTGTTGTTGTTGTTGTTGTTGTTATTTTGTTTATAAAGTAATAATAAAAAGAAGAACCAAATATTGGGGAAGTTAGTTTTCCATGGCAGTTAGGAGCTTCCCGCGTATGGCGTTTGAGGCCTGCAGTGCTGCCATCTGAAAGAGGAGTCCCTGGGTGAAAGCAGGGGTGGCCATCTCTGCACACAGCTGGAAGTGTAAGAGGTTTAAAAGAGATCTCTGTCACAACAAAAGTCTAAACAAACAAACAAACAAACAAAAGAGAACCCACTAGCTGAAGCAGATTTTCATGTTATAATTTGTTATCTTGAGGAAATGGAATCTTCTGCAATTCATTCTTGCAGTGAGAACAGAGAGAAAAATCTACCTTTGATGCCAGTAGGACAACTTTATGGCATTAAAATAGAGACTTTTTGGAAAAATTATATAATTATATAAATATAATATTATATATTTATATAATTATATAATTAATTCCAATTCCTAGACTGAAGAAAAAAATGAACATAGTACGGCTGTGTTTTCAATGGCTATTTTATGTTATGAAGATGAATATATATGTAATTTGAGATTTCCCAGTCATCCATAGTCTCCCAAAGGTGACCAACATTGCTTTGAAGAACTTCTGTGATGAGAAGAACATTCTAGGACTACATTTTGTAACAGGGGAACTGCCAGCTCCATATGGCTATTGAGCATTTAAAAATGTGGTTAATGTGGCAGAAAAATTAAATATTGAATTTTATGTAATTAATTAGATTTACAAAACCTTGTATATGACTAGCTACAATATTGAATAGCATAACTACAGTCTAGATCATTAAAAATATGGAGAGATTAAAATATATATAGATTTAATATCATTGTCAGTTACTTTTCATCTCTGTGTCAATGATCATAGACCACAGGTAACATTGTTAATATCTAAAGAAGAAATATGCTTCAACATCTTTTTAGATGAATTTTAAGAAATATTGTCATGTGATTCACTAAATTTCAAAAAGCAGTATTGTGCTTTCATCAAAATTCAAAACCCAATTGTGGAGAATTTCTAACTCTTTGGTATATGTGTAATACCACATCATTTTGTACATTTACCTAACTATTTGCATTACTATCGCAGTGGAGTTTATTTATAACATTTTCCCAGAGATGAATGCTTTTTAATATTGTTGAGAGAAGGACATTATAGCATTGCTTTATAAGCCTAGATTAGCAGCTTTTAAAAAGGCCATTATGAACACAATTCCTTCAAAAGATATTGTAATGAAAGTTCTAACCATGGTGATAAATATTTGAAAAGTTCAGTTACAATTTCTGCAATATATCCTTGCAAATAATTTCAGAAATATAGGCAGCCTACAGAGAAGCTCACTTGACTCGTTTCTTCACAGCTGAGTCTGCTCCCAAAGCTCACATCAAAGTTTAAATTTGTTCCCATGGCTTTTTCAGGCATTTTGTGAAAGTAAACATTAAGATGCATGATGATATTTTTATTATAATCCTAATAAGGTAATATTATAGGCAAAACTGTTACTTGCCAAGCTATGTTGCAAATTTTAGATTTGCATACATTTAAAGAAATCAGTCAACTCATTTCTTGAATGCTGGTTCTTTGTAAGACACTGATCTAGAGACTACAACGAATACATCTTAAAATTGGAAACATAATATTCTTCTTTTTAGGAACTACATTTGTTGGACTTGCTCATGTCTTTTTGGATGGGTAAAATTCATATAAGTAGGGAGAAGAGACTTCTTTTGACAGAAACTTGGACAAGCTACTCAGAGTGTCTCTCCTAATGCAAAACAACTAGATTCTGGATAACATACACTTTATAATGAGTTATTTGACTTCAAAAAATTTTGAACATCTCCAAAGATTCTTCTTCTTCATCTCAAAACCCAAAACTAAAAATCTGTGGGTTTAAACTGGCATTGAGAGCAATTAACAAACAGGGAAAGCCAATTGCCTCGTTCAGGCTCCATTGCCTGCATGCTTCTGGAAGGACGGCAGTGCTATGTCTGTTAGACTTCTCGTAAACCCGACTTTGTTTTACAAATAGGGAGAACAAGGAAACATGTTTGTAAACCCAGGTGTTCTGTCTCCTTTTATGTCTTTTTGTATCTTCAAGTAAGGTAGCCAACTACCTTTGTATTGATTGACCCACTTTCAGAAAAAGGCCAATCTTTGCTCAGCAATCAATGTTGTAGGTTGAGAACTACGGTCCTCCTTTACAGAATCCTACAAAGCAGTTCTCACTCTCTGTAAAATGTTACTTCGGAGACTTTCATGTCTGTGAAAGTGATTTCATTCAGACACATGCACGGGACCCCGAGTCCTTAAGCATCACATAGGTTTATTATGCATTGTTATGTTTTATCAAATTTATCTTTTTCCATTGAAAGGTACAAGCGTGGAGAAGCAGAGATCATGGTGCAATGAACCTACATGAGTCTATCTTCGCAGCTACCAGCTCATGAACAGTTTTAAATCCCAACTCCATTCCTAGTTATTTTGAAGCCAATCCCAAGCACGGTATCCTTTCATTTGTTAATATTTCAATAGGGATTTTTTTAAAAAGTTAAGACTTTTGTGTATGGTACAGAGAATTGACCCCAAGGTCTTGAGAGTAAGCAACAACTCCTACCACTTTTACTTTTTAAATTTTGAGATAGAGTCTCACTAAGTTGCCCAGGTTGGGTTTGCATTTGTGATCCTTGGGTCTCATTCTCCCAAAGTGCCGGGATTGCTACCAGATCTGGGCAAAACTTGTTTTGTTTTTAAAAAACAGAAAAATGAACTGTATCTAAAAAGTTAACCAAACCTAAAATGTAAATATTTCTTTATTATCTTCAAATATACAAAATATTCACATTTTCCTGTTGGTTCATAAATTCCTATGTTTTTAATGTCCATAGCCCAGCTCAAATAAAGTTCATAGATTATGATTGGTTGACAGAGCTGTCCTTCTTCATCTATAAGTATATATTTATTTCTTTTTACTTGTTGAAGAGATTGGGTTTTATATAATGTTGAACGTTCCATAGTTTAAATTTGCTTATGCATTCCTGTGGAGTTGTTTAATAAGCCCTTCTGTTCTATGTCTTATCTTTTAACTGGTAGTTCAGACCTTGAAAACTCAATGAAATTTATTTAGGGAAGGATGGTCAAGACTATGGGTGTGGTCTCACAAGAAGGAGAGTTTTAGGTCCAAGGATTTAGATCAGTGATGTAAGTGCCTGCCTGGCAAGTGTGAGGTTCTAAGTTCGATCCTCAGTTCCTAAAAAATAAAATAAAAAAGGAGAGGCTTATGAAGCAGATTTTTCTAATCATTGCCTGAGTCAGCTACTCCTTAGTGTTTGCAAAATAATAATAAAATTCTTTTTTATCTTTATAATTTTTATTTTGTTTCTTAACATACACTTGCAGTATGTAATGGGGACATTCATAGAATGGTACATGGACATAACACATCTTAATCCCTTTTTTCATTTACTTCCTCTCATTGCTTTTTTTTTTCATTGACAAGGATGCTTCTAACATGTTGAGTTTCAATTTATATAAGGATAAATGTCTAATCTGCTGTGCTTATTTATTAGTTCTTAATATAATGTGTAGTTCTTTAGTATCCTTAAAAGATGGCCATTGCCTTTTTAACATTTCATTATGAATACCGATGCTTTCCAATTCACCGCAGGTCCACTTTTGCGTGCCTAATAGTTCCATCTCTGGTTTCCCAGCCTATTTCAGTTGATTCTTATATTTGTAGAAAAAAATCCTCATATATTTGAAAGCTTCTATGATAACTCATATACAAATTTCAACAGGCTTACCTTGAATATTTCCTTTTCAAACCTAGAATCAGGCAATTTTCCAACAAGATTTATTATTGTCTTGGAAATAATACTTGAAAATCACATTCTTAAAGTTAAAGTGGTTCATTGAAGCTTCCATGGTCCTTGATCTGAATCTTTTCAAAGGAAAAAGCTGAAATATATACTTTTTTAAAAGCTTTTTTAGGTAAACTATATTAAAAATCCATAATAATTCTTAATACATATTCAGGTCAAAAAGTATTAATTTAATAATGTAAATGTGATATCTGTATGTCTTTTCTTCTCAGATTGATAATCTCAAGTCTTTTTTGTTTAAATTTTAATTTAAAGAGAATAAAACCAAACAAAATAAAATGGAATAAAGCCAATCAAAACAAAACAGTGAAAGTGGTACCGAACTTCAAAGCAAAATAAGAAGAAATCAACAATGGCTACTATAATATATCTTGTTATGTTTGAAATAGCTGTTCATGTCATCAGATATAATAGAATCAAACAAAACAACGTAATAAAACCCAACCCAAAGGGCTGGGGATTTAGCTCAGCGGTGTAAGTGCCTGCTTGGCAAACACGAGGTCCTGAGTTTGATCCCCAGCACCAAAAAACAAAAAAAAAGTAGTGAAAATCCCTACTACATTAAGCATACTTGGGCCAGGGATGTAGCTCAGTGGCCTAAGCGCCCACCTGCAAGATTGTGAGTTTGATCCCCAGTACCAAAAGAAATAAATAAATAAAAATAAAAATAAAACCCAACCCAACAAAACAATAAAAATGATACTGACTTTAGAGCAGCATAATAGGGAATTAACTATGGTTATCACCTTCAGAAAGAACTCTCCCATAGTTTCTATATTGCATATTGCTATCCTCTAAATAGAAGCTCGACTACAAGGTTTAGGCCTGCAAAGTCAATCAAACACTAATCACTACAACATTAAGTTTTATTTTGTTTTTTTACTTCAGTAGTTATCATCTCAGCCTGTGTTTCTCTGGATCAGCTGCTGGCTTACAGGGCTGGGAGGAGCTCTGCTCTTCTTGTCTCCCAGCCCATACACTGGCTGTCTCACAGGAAGTGGTTGGCTTCTTGTTTCTCTTCCCAGCAGCCCACAACTGCCCTTGACTCACAGAAAGGGATTGGCTTCTTCAATAATCCCAATTCTTAGTGATGCTATTATATGGATTTTCTTCATGCTACAATTACAACAGGCTCAGAATACTATCACCAGATCACTGCCGTTCACTGAGATGTGCGTATCTTGCACAGATCTAGTACAGACCCCTCTCCCCTCATTGAGCTGTCCACATTCCTGTGGTCTTAAAAAATCTGGAACTGTTCCTTCCTTTTCCTGTGATTACATTACCAGCTATATATGCAGTTAGATTCATCTTACCCTTTGCTCTCAATTTTCAGGGACTGATATGTTAGGTAAGTGAGAGCAGAGCAAGATACAGTCCTGGGTGAATTGTTTCCTGCTACTGAGATTCTACCTGGCAATACATGAGTTGGGAGATTTGCCCTTTGGACTGATGGGAGGAGAACCGTTCCGGTCCTCATAGGGGACCACGCACCGTTCCCTTGATAATTCTCTCAAATGTTGCTTCCCACAGCTGAGTGGTTTCCTCCTATCTTTCCCTAGATCAGCACTGTACTAACTCTTGAGCGGACTGTGTAGATCTCAGAGGCTCCCTCTCCCCCTAGACAATGACTTCTTTAATTTTCTATACTTTTGGCTCCATTTCCTCTCTGCTTCCTTGAGATGGTTGCTCTTCCAGCCGGGTTCCTCATCCCTTAGGGCTCACTGTCTTCCATGGTCTCCCTTCCCATGTCTTTAAAACTATTGTTGCATGCACCATTTATGTTTCTGTGTTCGCGTGTTTTATTTTATGAGGGTGTGTTTGCAGTGCATACATTTACAGCCATCTCTAGGAATTCGTACTTGGACACAACAGAGCTTGTTTCTTTTTTCGATATCCTTCCTTCCCTTCCTTCCTGCTCTAGTTTCTCTTTCCCCCTTTTTGTTCTTGCTGATATTATCAGTTTTAGTTCCTGCTTATGGCCTACGATGGTCTTCATTCACTGAGGTTATGGGGGCTCCTATGTGGCACACCTTCACTCTAACCAGTTCCCCACTCCCTCACCCTCGGTCTCCTGGGCCCCTGCCTATTGTTTTTTGTAAAGAAGGGAAGCTCAGTGTGTCATTATCAATCCCTCTTTGCTATGGTTTCTAAGAAGAGTTCAGACATAGCTTATGAATCCAACTTGCGTCTGAATGTGAAGCTTCATACCTAAAAGGAATTTTAAGGCATGCCGATTGAAGTGTGTGTGTGCGTGTGTGTGTGTGTGTGTGTGTGTGTGTAGGAAATTCCTTTAAAACATTGTGGAGACTTTTCCTCTCTTTTCCTTTCCACTCCTCTCCTCTCCTCCCATCCCCCCTCCTTTCCCCTCTCCTCTACTTCCCTCTTCTTCTTTTTTCTCATGCCAGGAACAGAGCCCAGGGCCCCAAGCCTGCTAGGCAAGTGCTCTACCACCAAGCTGCACCCTCAGCTTTCACTGTCATAGTTTTAAACTGACAGTTGCAGGTATTTTCCTGTCCATTTACCTGTGCTTCTTCCATCAGATGAACCTGCTTTATTTTCTTCCATTTAAAGTCAAGCTTTGGTTCAGTCACAAGCTTCAGTCAGTTCTCACATTCAGTCAGTTCTCACACACCTATTTTTAATGATTCATCATGTGTCCTATAAAAGACAGTTGGGGTGGCTGAGGCAGGAGGATCATTGCAAGTTTGAGACCAGACTGGGTTACAAAGTGAGCCCAAGACCAGTCTGAATTACATAGTGAGACCTTGTCTCAAAAAGACAAAAAAAAAAAAAAAGAATGTTGGGGATACAATGATGAACAAGATGCCATTTCTTTTAAAAAGTCATACAAATTTATTTTCACATAGAAACTTGAAGATGGATATTCACAACTTTATTTGTAATAGCCAAAAATACCTGGAAATACCCACGTATCCCTTGAAGGTTGAGTGGTTAAGAAGCCTGTGCTATGGAATACTATAGAATGCTCTTCAGCCATAAAGAACAATGAACTGGTATAGGCAACAACTTGAATGACCTTCAGGTAAATGATGCTGAGTGAAAAATACCTACTTGGGGGCAAAGTGGGGAGAAACATTGATGGGGAGAGGACATAAGCATGACACTCAGGTTCCCATGACCATGCTGAAATTCTAAGTTTGGCTCAGGTTAGTTGTTACTCAAAGTTACACAGGTGATAAAACTGCACAGAGCCATGCACGTGTGTACACACACACACACACACACACACACGTAGACTCTGTGGATTTCATAAATGACAGCTTCCTGATTTGGATATTGTAGTTTTTCAAAATGTTAACATGGGAAGCAGAGACTGGGTAAATGGGGCACAAGATATCTCTGCATTTTTTTTTGTAGATTTTTGTTAAATTTTTAATTAATTCAAAATAAATCTGTGTGCAGGATATGAAGAACTAAATAACTAATCGTAAGTCACTGTAAAATTTAGGGGGTTGTTATAGCACCTTGCTCTTGTGGGAGCTCCTGCAGTTCTCCAGACCTGACCGATTCCTGGAAGACTGCTTGAGTCCCCGAGATTGCAGGCAGCTGTGGTCCCAGTCACCTAACCTTCCACTAGACACTGCATAGTTTACTTTTCCACCTTGGGGACAAGCTTGCAGCGAACTCAGCCACCTTGGGGACAAGCTTGCAGCGAACTAATTTTGGGGAAATGTCACACACAGAATCCATAGCAAATACAATATACAAATCACTACAAATAACTCGTTTCGAATCCCCAGTTGAAAGGTGATGTCTGTTGTCTTCTAAAACTCGCCAGTCAGTTGTGCTACCGTCTAAGCAGCAATGGGCTAGCAGAATGGCTGAGGTGACTTCTCTTTCCCCTCACAAAACAACATGCTTTGCTCCTCAGTGCCCGATAAAATATCATATCTACACAAAGGCAAACAGATTATAAGAATGAGTTCTCTTAAGTAGTCGGAGTCTCATTCTCCACATCCCCCTCATGTGGAAATCCAAACACCATTTTACAGCTAAATATTGATGAGTTTTGTGTCACACAAAACTTTGGGTAACCTCTGGCCCCATTCTGCATCAGCACAGGTCAGCCAAAGCTTTGTCTGATCTGCTGAGACATTGCCTTTGTTTTGAAGACGAAGGCAGTGTTGCAGTGGGTTTTGTACATACACTGTCACTTGCTACTGCAGCTTATTTTAATTTGGTGACAGATTGTCACATATTTTGAGTTTTTCTTCAGCTTTTTTCTAAGGAACTAAGTAGAAAATATATTATTTCTGAATGCTGGAGGAAATTCTATATTTTGGTTTTGTTAGTATTAGTAGGAAGCACTAGACAAGCCATTCAATCTGAATTTATGCTCTTTTCAAATCATGACAACTCAGTTGTCTTGGCATTTTTATTAGGTTGTTTCTAATTTCACAAATCCGTGAATCTGTGGGCTCACATCATATAGGGTAGAAACACTTGAGCTTTTTCTTGTTTTGTTTGGCAACACACCCTGCTTCTCAATGTCAGGAGAACCTCCTGAGTGCAACCATTGGACAAAGAAGGCTGCCCGCGTCTGCCCCGGGTGTTACCGCCGTGCTCACTGGTAAGAAATCATTCTTTCAGTTGTTAGCCTGGTCTGGTCTCCCTGAAATAAGGTCCTGAGATGTTCATATAGGTGGCTTATGTGTCCTTTATCTCTGTCAGCACAGTCGTCCATTCGTAGTGACCTAAATCTGGTTGTGAAATTCGCTACTCAATTCTATCTTTAGATTTATGTTTCTTTTTTGAATTGATGTATTGGTGAGGTGGTGACCTATTTTTTTTTAAATTTTGGTATTCTGTTTTGTATGTAACAATTTTATATTGATCATGTATTATCGATTAGATTTTACCTCATCACCTGTGGTCAATTTTGAGTGACTTATCATTTCGAGACTTAATTTTGATTTTCTTGAACACAAACTGGTTGTGTGCTTCTTCCTTTAAATGATTCTAAGAAAACATTATATAGTATATTAGTATGATAGCTGACTTACAGTATAGTAGTATAGTAGTATCTCTTTCTTATCTTCTGGTACTTTGTGGAAATTGTGTGGGTCTGATTTTCACATGGTCATCATCTTTTGTATATCCTCTCCTATCTCTATCTGTATGCCTGAGAAAACTACTAATTTCTTATTCTTATGTTTTAGATTCAGTTATTATAGACAATCTCAAAATTATGTAACATTCCACATACTCTGTGCTTCTCCTGAAATCTCAAGATTGTGTCAGATTTAGTCTGGGTACACACAGTGATACTATTAAATAAAGTTACAATGATCTTTGGAAGAATACTAGGAACAAATAGGGAGCAACTAGCCTTTTTCATAGATAGAGGTGGAAAAATCTACTAACAAAATTTTTAAAAAGTTTTTGAAGTTTAAATATTCTCGAAGTGTTAATTTTGGAGTAAGAGCTGGGTGCACACTGATGCAATCCCTCCAGTTTATAAAGACAGGGGCACCAGCTCCCTCTCCCTTTTCTCCTTCACCTACCTGAGTATAGCTGAGTAGTATCTACTGACACTCTCCTTTGTGCCAAGCCATCCATCAGTCCTTGGACCATACCCTGCGGAAATGAGGAGTGTGTTTAGAATCTTTGCATACGGCATCTGAGCTCCCACGTTGTTGCTCGTTCTCAGCTAAAATCTGTTTATTTCCCCAGATCTGGAAGGTCATAACTTTGAGACAAATTCCACTGACCAGTGTGACTCCATAAGTATGGAAAATTTCCCTTTCTCTATATAGAGGGTCAGGTTTCTGTTAGCTTTTCTTGGACCATTTAATCATGTTTCTATGCCCTCTTTCCATTCTCTGGTGATTGAAGGAATAGTATATAATCTGATCACAATCCCTGCCCATCTATTTTCAAGGCTTCCTGATAGTTGCTTCTGCATTTTTCTGATTTCATACCTTATAACTTACAGTGACTTGCATGACTCCCCTGCTCTTTGAATACTGTGCTGATCTACCATGCTGACCCTCGGGTAAGAGCTGTGAGACTTTCAGCTGTGTATCTGTGATAGACTGGATGGCTTTGCCAAGCATTCACAATGCCTCACAGGCATCGCAGTGAGAGGGACTCACACAGAATGAGTCTTGCTGAGCTCTGAAGAGCGACATCTCGCTGACTGCACCAGAGTGAGCAGCTCTCGCCTTCTCTCACTTGCCACTTGTCTCTTCTTAGTTCCAAAACTGTCCATTTTGTAACTTAGAGTAAGGAAGGCATCAAAATAAGTAGCACAATCAAGGCAGTGGAGATGTAGGTAGAAAACCAAATCGCTTTCCTAAGTCCGGCAGTCAAACTCAAGTTTGAAGTCCTTGTCATTTTCTGCCTGTCAGAGTAAAAAGGAGACATAAGAAATTGGAGATCCCCATGAATCAAAAGAGATACTCTGGTTTTTCTAAACGTTAGAGGAGCATGCATTTTGTAGTTTGCTATATATAGTCTTATATCAGTAATATTAAAATATGTTGTAGAATGTTATTGTCTCTTTATAGCGTGATATAATTTTTTAAAGTGTTTTTATAATGCCTCCCCCCCTTAACAACAATATACACCTTTATTACATGAGTTAGCCTTTCTGCCTTGATTTTTCTCAGATGAAATTCCAGCCCCTTGTCCTCTGGCACATTGCCATCTACTCGGCCACATTGGCCTGTCTTAAAGCAATGTAGGCTCCAGAAGACTATGTGATCTTTACCAAAATGACAAAGATATCCCATCCAACAATAGCTATCCTTAAAAAAACATATCCATGCTGGTTCTAGTACTCTGGGGGCAGGCATGAACTTGACATTTTTAGACAACCATTGTTTACTAGAAATGAGAATATAATTTTAAGCTTTCTAGTATCTACAATAAAGAGACAGATATGAAAATAATAATAATAATAATAATAATAATATATGTATTGCAGTAGACACATTAAAAATCTTACAATAGTAATAGAAAATGAGTATGAAAGCTACAAGTCTTAGTTACTTTTCTCTCATTGCTGAGAAAAAAATATCTGACACCTGAAGTTAAAGGAGAAAAGGTTTACTTAGCTCATAATTTGTAGAACTAGTCTCCTGGCTCTAGGGTAGGGTGACATGGCAGAGGGGTAAGAGTTCATGGTGATGGAAAATACCAAAGTAACAAGAGCGAAACAAGGGAGGGGCAAATTTCTTGCCTTCCTTTATGTTGTACCGAGGCTACCTGCCCTAGGACAGGTATAGCACTCACATCCACCAATTCCAGCACTAGATGATGGATCAATTGCAAACTCTAGATTCAGCTGCCTCTGAAAAGTCTGCACCTGACAACCATATGAGGCTTTGCAGGGACATCTAAATGCAAACCATAACATTACAACCCTGACCCCCCCAAAGACTTATGCACATATCTTTATGCAAAAGATATTTAGTTCATCTCTAAGAGTTGCCAAAGTCCTACCAGTTTCATCATTGCTGAAAAGTCTTCATCTCAAGTCTCCTCTACGATATAAGGCAAACTCTTAGCTGTGAGCTCCTATACAAATGAAAAGAAAGTTAAACACTTCCAGGATTCAATGGCACAAGGTAGACATTTTCATTCCAAAAGCTACAAACAGGGATACAAGAGATTAGGACCAAAGGAAGTTCAAATTCCAGCAGGGCAAACATAAAGTCCTCGTTCCATGTGCAGCATCCAGGCAATCTATGACAAACTGTGAGCTCCGAAGGGCTTGGGTGGCCCTGCCCCTACAGCACTTCTGGTGATTATGGTAGCAGCTCCCAGGGATGCTGTCTTGGGCCCACTTTGTTCCCTCCTTGTGGCTTTCCTGAGATGATCCATGTTCCTGGCTTCTCCAAACTTTTGCTGTCTCCATGGCACCTTTGGCTTCACTCTCACAGTTTCACCTACTGCCCTCTCCAGGGTACACTACCTGGCCTCCCAGACCTTCTTAAGTCTGTGTGGAAGCATTCTTAACCTCTTGCATACTGCGTACACCTAAAATCAGTGCCATGTGGAGGATGCCAAGGTCTGCTGCCATCTGGAGCAGTAGCCAGGCTTCCTTCTCCACTGGCTGTAGGAGTCCAGTGCCTGGATTGCTGAGCACTCTGAATCCTACTCCAAAGGAAAAATTCTCTAGGTCTCCACCGTTCTAGAACACGGTGCTCTGCAACTTTCTTCTCAAAAGGCTTTCACTATTATAATTTTGAGGCTACAAAGAGTAGAGACTTTCTATTTTGTGAGATACCCTCAGGTCATCTTTTGTACTCTCCTGTGGTTTCTCAGCACTCAAGATCTCCTCTACTCTATTTTTGTAGCCCACAGCTTTACTGGAGCTGCCTTTCTGGCTAAACTCACAATGCTTTCTTTTTTTTTTTTAATTTTGATACCAAGGGTCAAACTCATGACCTTGCACTTGCCAGGCAGGCGCTTATGCCACCAAGCTAAATCCCCAGCCCCATAATGTTTTAAATCATTCTGTTGTGCATTTTGGTCTCAATTCTCAGCATAGATTTTGTGAAAAGCCCCCAACAGTAGCCAAGCCACTGGTTCAACATTTAACTGCTTTGGAATTTTTATCTGCCATTTTAATTAGTCTGCCATCCTTCACTTTAGTCTCAGGCAGTCTCTGGACACAAGCAAAATGCAGGCAAGCTTTTTGCTAAACCATAATATGCATTATCTGGAGTTGAGGAGCCAATGAAATTCTTCCCAGAAGAAACCTCCTGAGCCTTGTCTTTTCTGGTCTTCTGAGTTCTGACCAGACTCTACCATATAGAATGACCTAAGACATTTCAGCTATACTGTTTCAGACAACATCTTTGAACCTTTCCAAACTCTTCCCACAGGTCATTTACAAGGGCTGCCAAATCACATGGTCAGATATAGTCACAACAACAATCCCACTCCTGGTACCATTCTTAGCACTATTTGCTTATTAATTCATAAATGATCATTTTATGTCACCAAAATTAATTCAATGATAAGAACAAATAGGTCAAGTATTCAAGAAATTTGTTCTGAAAACTTTTGGACACTTACTTCCAATTCCCTCATCACTAAGGAATGCTCCAATTCATGTCATTGGGGAAACTCTTGAGGCATAAATTATGCACCATTTGCTTCCTTAAGATTTCCATGATTTTGTGAAATTTTTCTCTCGTAACTCTTCTGGGAATTCGTTGATAATTCTCGAAAATTCAAGATTTCTACTTGATGCAGAGGTACTCAGTTTCTTTGTTGTTTCTTTTTTAAGAAGTGAGACTTGTAGGCTGTCCTCTTTGCCTTTGACACCTGTGTGTGGTCAGTAATGCTTGCTGAATAAGCATGTGTATACCTTTACTTCTGGCATAAGGTCTGGACAGCAGAGACATGTTTTTACTTCTCTGTTAAACTTTTAATTGCTAGCAAACTATGTGTTATGCAGTTGGTGCTTAATGAATTCTTACTGAGTAGATCCAGAGCTTATAGTTGGCCTTCCTGGTCTTAGTCCAAAATTATATCCATCACTAAGTCACATAAAATCATTTTCATATGTAAGAACAAATACAACAAACATATTTACCAACCTATGATGTTGATTCTTATATGCTGCGGTGGATTAACTAAAGTTCAACTTGAGTGGGAATGCCCAGGGTGGTTCTGTGTATGGGAGACACACTTGAGCTTTGTTGTCTGAATGGCATAAAAGGAGAACACAAGGAGAAGAGTCCATGCTACTGATTTTCCTAAACAGGTTGCTTTTCAGTGGTTTTACTTCAAAGGAGATTTGGTTGCTGTCTTCCTTCAGAAGACCTTCAATCCTCATCTTCATCTTGGATGTCATCTCCCAGCTTCCAGTGCAGGTCTGTCAGCCTTCCAGCACAGATTCTTCATGCTGGCGGCAAAGACTTTCTAGCTTCCACACTGTCCCTTGAAACATTCTGGTGTGGATCCTTGCTACAGACTTGCAGAGGACACTGCCATGGGCTCCAGACCCTTGACTGGTCCTCTGGGCCTCTAGCATGCAGACAGACATTTGCAATCTTTTACATCTGATTCTAGTAAGCATTGACTAGTACATATGACCTTAAAAAATGGAAGTAATGCTACTACCTATAGTTAAATACCAATAATACATAGTAGGTAATTACTTCCAAAGGAAAATTATGACTATTGTTATGATCCCTGAGTTTTATGAGGAAAGAATCTAGTTGGTGGATATTTGACTCACTAAATACCTATGAAAAGTAAGACATTGTGTTGGGGCCAGAGGATAAAAAAGATATACTTGAATCTCAAGTTGCTTATCTTTTTTGGAAAGTCAGGTTCATGCCAAAGACCTCTGTGAAACATTTCTAAGCTTAGAAAAAAGCTAGTAAGAGTGAAAGTTTCAGCAGAATCTAATTGGTATGTGTTTTCCTTCTATGATGCTGGCTAGCAAGTATATTTAGAATAAATGTGTAGATAGCAGCTTGCTTTTTAAAGAAGTTATATTATTTGGCATTTATTACATTTTATTTATTTCCTTGATTGATTAATTGCAGTTAAATTACCTTAGCAGGCAAGAACAGATTTTGCAGATTTTGACATATGATTAAACAACATAAAGCATAACTAATGTGGCTTTAGTGGTGTGCTATGTATTAAAGCATAAAATTTAAACACATACTTCATCAGGAATTTTTGCAGTTCCAGTGAATTAGAGAGACTCAAATATTAGAACTACACCCATCGCCTGCATTAGGGAGGGGGGCTTTTATAATTGAGGTTAATATGGAAGAGTGTCCTGACATAACTGATTGACTTCAGTGATGTGCCCTGAAAGTTCAAATTCAAGGTGTGCACTTATTTCAGTCAGTTTATTCTGAATGTTTAAATAAGAAATACTATTTCTGGGTATTCTGAATAACTTGTTGTACATTTATTCCTAATAGTGAGCATTTGGACTAATGATGGATCACTAATGAGCATGTAAATGTACCACCTGATTACATTAATATATGATCTTCCATGACGAGGTCTGGAATGAACATTTCTAATATGTATCGCTTTTCCCCAAATGACACTGTGGTGTATACTGAGCAGGACTGAGACAACGGTGTTTTTCTTAAGCGCCACTGATTTAGTCAATTATCAAAAATCACATTATAATAAATGCTGTTCCACGAATTTTGATTAACCTTTAAATAAATGTTACTTTGGAAAAAATATGCCAAATGTGTTAACGATAAATTGCGAAGTGGTAGTAATTGCAAATATGGCTTTATAGATAATATGGTTAATTGATAACACCCTCTCAAACATATATAACACATCAGCTGCCGTGAACCTGCGCGCTAGGAATGGTGCCTATGGCAATTTTGATGCATTGAAGATGATGACATGAGCAAAGCAGGAACTCAGAGTGCTCACCAGGGTCATTCTCTCATGGACATCTGATGCCCATGGTCCAGTAAATTTTTAATGACACATAGTCACTACACACCTTTCAGCATTCTGGGGAGGTAAGTGTACATTGATCTGCCCTAATTAGCCTTGCAGAGCACTTCAGACATCCCTGCAGGAGCACGTTATTTAATAAAGTGGGAGCTGTTTTTTTCACAAGCTCAGCACTTGTTCTTTGGATGGCTGCATTGTTCTCTTCCACTTTGTTTATATACTCAGGTCTCACGTCTCACGCTCATCCTTGTCTTTGTCTGACAATGTAGTAGTAATGCAACTGCATAAAAAAGTAAGCAAAATTAAGGAACGGGTCTGATCATGAAGGTTTTGTTGCTATTATAAGAAGCTCATAGGGCACACGTCCATTCTTTCCCTAATGTATAGGGTGCTGACTGCATACAATTGCTTGGAAAGACCTTAAGGCTGTATAGGCAGTTCTGTTGAGGTGTCCAGAAGGATGCTTTTATGTTTGGCAACAAAGGTGGCTTTGGAATGCCTGATTTTCAAAAAGAGATAGTCAAAACCGTCATTGCTGGAGCCTGACTGAGTTTAGTTTTTACCTGTGTTTGCAGTCTAGAGCAAAGAATCCAGAGTTTGCTCACCACTGGAAGGAATCAAGCATTGCTAATAAGTTCCTGACAGCATTCAGAGGGAGAAGCATCTTTAATATAAACAATTATTAAAACTGTGGAGTCAGTTATTTCCAAGTGTGATAGAGATGAGATGGTGTTAAATTCCTTCTCACCAATAAAACCCACAGTATGAATGTCTTAGAGGTAGGAATACGCCTCGTGGATACGGCTCACCGGTGACTGATGCATTTCTTCTTAAGAAAATGGAACGAAAGTCAGTCCGTGTAACTTTGTTGCATTGGCCATAGACGATAGTGTCTAGAGTTGCTCTGGCGTAAAGGGACTAAATATCTCTCTCTCTGCTATTTTAGAGCCATCGAGTTGGCTTTTAGCTCTGCTTCACAAATGCCCATTTTGCCTGCTTGTTGGTACCTGAATTTGCATAATGAGAAAACTCAATCTTTGGATTTTGCACAGAGATCTAGAAATTATAACACTGTGCTTGACTTAGCTTTCTAGGCCTTTGGCTCTTTCTGAAGAACAGGGTATGTGGAGAAGCACTAGGACCCCAGGAGGCTGGATAGAAGGAGTACTCACCCTGCAGGCACAGGGGCATGGTCGGAAGAGTGGTAGACTGAAGGAGGAGGCTTGCACAGCACAGATAAAATTTGCTTTATCTACAATATAGAAAAACCTCTCTAAAGTGTCAGGCTTTCTGTATATAACTTTAAAATCATTTTCAAAAATTCTGATTAAAAAACCATGTGTTTTAAATTTTATTTAGGTGTAACATCTACAATTTCTCTGTTGCCAGATATTTTCTGTGACTTTCCAAGGTTATATATCATAAGACATTTCTTCAGCAACTGTCATACGCTGCAGAGTGGGTTGGATTTTGAAGAGATGAGATTCGCTTTCTTTCCATAATGTTTCATTAGTCACTAGGTTTTTTCTGCAGAGAGCACAATTCTAAATGACTACGTAAAAGGAAGTTCATTGGTTCACTCTACTGAAACTTAGGGTCAATTTAATCCTGTAGTTTCAGCTTACTTCTCTCATTGCTTGTTCTCTCGTGGATCAGTTTTATCAGTGATCAGTACAATGGTGATATTCAAAGAAAGGGACATTTTTGGAGGCTCTCTAGGAGAACTGGAACAATTTCTTCAGATGTTTAAGAAATCTCCTCCTTGGATTTATTAGTGCAAGAGATGGATTGTACAGGTGATTATAAGACTCTCATCACTCTTCATTGTTATTCATTCTGTTACATATTTATATCCTGTGGACTCTACAAGGATCCATGTTCATATGAATCTCTATCTATGGTGCTTAATGCAGTATCTGGAACATAATTTATGGTTAATAAATGTTCATTAAATATTTAAATCAATTATTTTAATAAACACTATCATTTGAGTCTGGACATTCAAGTTAAGAATGACATTATTTTTGGGGTCCTAGTTAGATTTTTTTATAGTCATAAACTGGGAACAGTAAAACTGAATCTTAATATTCTGCATTTTTGACTATGAGATGACTATGAGATAAAAGAATTTTTCTAAGTATAATTATGTATTTTCATGCATTGTACAATCCTAGAACAGGAAGAGACCTTAAAAGTTACCAAGATCATAAATCTTTATATTTTAGAGTAATGAATCTTTATTTGTTGTATTCTTCAAAAGATAACTCAGTGTGCATACAGTTGTAGATCAGATGACTTTTTGGTGATTGTTTTACTTTTATGATACCTGAATGTTTTAATTGAAAATCAGATGATTGAAGCTAGTTCTGTTGTAAGTGTATACTAACGCAGATCTTGAGTGTGGGGACCGTGGACACTGGGAAAAGATTATGGTAGATTCTGCCATCATGCATCTTCCATTTTAAATTTTAGACTGAATGTCACATATTGAAATTAATTGATGTAAAAATGTTTTTTGCATAAAGTTACACATAATCACTGCATAAGAAGGTTCTTTATCATCACTGTCATAATTTACAAATAGTAAATGTAGAAATTAAATATTTAACTTGAAAAAAGAGATGAGCTATGGAGTCTAACAAATTTTTAAAATGGAAATCATCTTTTTACTCATTAAATGTTGTTCCATATGCCTATGATATACTTAAGACATTTAGTGTTCAATTTCTTACCATTGTGGCTTAAACTCTGTATTGTTTTCACAGTTTTGTTAGGCTTGGTTTTGTTCTGTCTTGTTTTGTTAGATTTACTGTGTCTGATGGTATGGGCAGCTATTGTGAGCATAATGGGATGTATTATGGTATTCATGGTTGGTTTCCTATTATCTTGTTTTGAAGTCCTATAATGTTTTCATTCATTTGTTTAATCAGTTTTATTCTGTTGTGTTTTGTTTAATTTTATTATGTGTGATAGTATGGACAACTCTTTTGAATAAAATGAGACATTATAGAAACCATTGTTCATTTCCTATTATATGGTGTTGAAGTCCTGTAATGCTTTCATTCTTTTGATTGGTTTTATACTATTTTGTTATGTTTGATACTGTTGTGTGTGAAGATATGGACAACTATTTCGAAGAAAACAAGAGACATTATGGTAGCCACTGTTGATTTCCTGTTGTTTTGAAGTCTTGTGTTGCTTGCATTGTTCTATTCTGATTTGCTTTGTTCTGTTTTGTTTTGCTTCATTCTCTTTAAAATAAAAAAAATTTTTTTAAAGACATTTATTGTTGAAAGATATTTTTGAGTGTTTCATGGAGCACCACAAAGATTGTAACCCAATGTTTTTGCTTTCTGGAAAAAATTATGGGGCAAAGTGAACATGACAGTAGCTATAAGAATTGCAAAAATGCTATCTCTTCGTTTTTTGTTCAGTATCATTATCAAGGAAAACATTCTTTTTTATAAGGAAATTCTAGTTCTTGTAATAAATTTTTAATGTCACTAAGAATTAGCTATTAAAAAGGTAAGTTGTGATTGTGTCGCTATGTGTAGGGATGGAAAGATTTTTATAATTATCCAACATCTCCATGTTATCTCACGTGACAGGCAGGAAACATGTTTATTTAATCTAAGGGAACAAATTAGACAAGTGATTTAAGTCAGTGCAAAGTATGCTTGGTGGGGAGATTGCCAGCCTTACAAGCCCAGGAAAGATGACGGAATCACCTTCAGGAAAAAAGTCCTTGGACAGTATGTGGTCCATGTTTCTGCCTACACAGACAGGGCCCTGGGCTTGAAGTTAGGCTAGGCGTGATGGCTGAATGAGAATTGACTTGGGACTGGTCTCCTGACTCCCAAGGTTGTGCATGTGCTTCGCACAACGCATTGCTCTTTTTGACTCTTCAGCCCTCAATGTGAGAAGCAAAATATTTTTATGGATTCATTTAAAAAAAAAGTGTTACACTGGTTCTGTGCTTTTGCTTTTTAGGTAGAAATTTCTTGACTTTAAAAAATGAAGGAGTTAATCTCACAAAGTAGTAACTAACATGTATTTATAATTTAAACAAATAAAGAAAACAATGAACAAACTCGTTTAGGAAACTTTTCCTGCCTAGGCTCACGGCCTGGGTCCCCGCGTTCTGAAGGTGGTTGAGGCCGCGGCCGCAGGCTGTGCGCGGCGTTTTCCCTCTGAGCGCACAGGAGATTGGCAGGGCTCCGCGGCGTGTGTGTCGCAGCCTGCAGTCATTTAATGCCTCTTCTTGCGAGGCCGGGATTCCACGCCCAAGTGCATTTAGTAGGTCAGTACAGTAATTTTAAATGTCTTTCTTTCAATCTTTTGCCATCTTCAATTATACCTTTCCACCCTACTATTTGTGTAATTTTCTTCTGTCTGAAGTCTCTTTACTGTTGTTCTCTATTGCACAGCATGAAATTACCCATCAAGCCATATCTTTTCAGCCCAGAAATGCGCAGTAACACGGAGTCAGGGCATTATCGCATGTTGTGCACTTTATTTCCTCACAGTTCATTCAAGTGTGTCACTTTATTTTCCAGGCTTCCTTTTGTCATTGTGGAGATTAACCATTTTAGCCTTCCTAAACTTTAGAAATAATTAGAATTTCATTATAGTCGGAGCCGAGAGTGAACACTTGCTCAGGACTATATGGCAGATACTTTTCATATTATCCGTGACAAAATTAAAGCCATGAATCCTGAGTCTTTGAGAAGGAGAGACTTTAAAGGTTATTATATAGCTGAGTAACTCTGGCTTCAGACAAGAGAATTATTGAAGGCCCCGGCCACCAAGCACATTATAGTAAGAAACCATTTAGTCTGACATTGAGTACCTGATTCTCATATTCCCCTGGGGATTAGGAAATTCTCTGGGCCCACATGTTCCCTACACAGAAATCTCCCCCTCCCCTCTTAGCCTTGGCTAAATACCAATGGTGTACAGTGTGCAATGAGATACAATAGACATTGCAAGTGTGTGTTAGAAAATCAATTGGTATTGATGCTCTAATCAGCGGGCTGCAGCTGGTGTGTAGGCACACCACTGGAAATGGTGATTAAGATCGTATTCAAAGCATTTAAAAAAAAACCCATGATGTTGGATCTCTGTTCAGCTAGATTGCTGTTTCGTTGTATACTACATAAGTTTGGTAGTTCATGGTACTTCTGGACTCTGATAGGTTGATTTATAAGGTGTTTTTTAACAATGTTTATTATATATATATATATATATATATATATATATATATATAAATTTCTTTTTAAATTATGTCCTGGTAAGGAATAGGACAGTGGTTGTTGGTAAGCAAATAAAAAATTCAAAGCTCCTTTGTGACAGCCATGTTATAGCCTGAGATGCAGTGAGTAGAATGTGAGTATTAAAGACAGGCCCAGATGAATGTGCTCATTCAGTATTGCAAGCATGCACCAATAAAAAAGCAGAGGAAGAGAAAAGGTAGAGAAGGGAAAAGGGCATAGTTACAGGTGAGCTTTGGTCAGAAAACATGTTTGGGTAAGTTACTGGAAGGGAAAGAGAAAGAGGAGAGAGAAAGGGTGGGAACATAGGAGGAAGAGAAGGGCCCTCGATGTGAAATGATCAGGAGGAAAAAAATCAGTGAGAATCACTATATGGCAGAAAAGGTTTCCAGAACTTAAAGAAATGAGATAGATGAATGAATGAGTTAAGCCTTCCTATTCATAAGCAAGTTATTAGCTAAACTCCTGATAGAAAAAACTAAAGGTATAAAGAGACTTGAAAAAGAAAAGTTGCCTGTGTTCATGAAGTTATTTTCCAACCTGGATTCATGCTTTCCCGTGAACACCTTTAGGATGTGTTAATAATATACCTGAGGGAAGTTCAAGCATATACATAGAAGGCTTTCAACTTTAAATATTTTTATAAATAAGGTTCTTTAATTTTATTTAAAGAGAAAAAAAAACAACCAAAACAAAACAGAAAAGCATAGTAACAATACAGAATTCCAAGGAAAAAAGGAAAAGAACAAAAAAAAAAACCCACTAATAATTTGAACAACTATTTCCAATAAGGTTGTTTAAAATAAATCGAAGTACAGAGATCTTGCCTTTTAATCTCTACTTACCCTGACCCACAGCTAACCTCTAAAGCAAAACTAGAAGGTGGTGGAAAGACAAAACCATAGGCTAGGGGTGTCTTTTAGATATAGGAGACACAGGAAAGTTTAGCAACTGATACCTGCTTGGGACTTCTTGAAGGCACATTGCTACTAAGAGAAGGGAAAAAAGTCACACTGTGCATAGGTAGTTGGCAGTAGTTTTTTAAACCATCAAATACACAAGCCGTCTTCTGTGTGATTTTAACTTTGCAGCCACCTGATTTTTTAGAGGGAAAATGAAAGAGTCCTTGGGAATGAAAATAGAAATAGTAACACGGATTTTAACTGCAGGAAGGTTCCTAATTTATAAACTACTTTTGAATGTGTTGTTTTGTGTGCTTTTTCACAAACTACCTGCAGGACAAATAGGACAAGAATTATTTGAATCCTCTCGAAAACAGACAGGTAAAATAAGACTCAATAGAAGAGACGCTAATTAAAGTCACATAAGCAAGTGGCAAAGTAGCTTTTAGAATGCTATTGTTCAATATGGTAGCAACTAGCATGCAGTGCTATAGGGCACTTCAAATGTCCCTAGTGCTATTGTAGATGTAAAAACACATCAGATTTCAAACATTTGCAACAACGGAATGTGAAATATTACTAATTTTGAATGTTAATTGCATTCTTTTAGGGATTTATTGCATTAAATAAAACATTGAAATTAGTTTCATCTGTTTCTATTCACTTTTTTATATGGCTTTGAAAAAATTTAAAATTATTTCTGTGGCTTGCACTTATAGCTTGCGTTACATTTCTGTTGCAATTCTAGGCAGCAGTAATTTTTCAGGAAAATAAAAGGAGGAAATAAAAACAGGAAAAATTGGGTATTATGGGGTTTGGAGCAAAGCATATGACCTTCAGTGATAAGAGTGTGTCTCAATTTTATCTCTTATTTTCAATTTAGTTTAATAAAAATATCAAGCACACAGTACTTATGAAGGTAGTTCTGGGTATTATGTTAAGCATAGTTTTGAGCAGAAGGGAAAAGGATCATAACAGAGGGAAAGGTTATTTTTTCCGGAGTCTCTAATAGTATCCACAAGGAAGAAAACATAAAAAAGAAAGATTCTGTCACTAGACTTTGGCAAAGCTGTTCTAAAGGGCTTCTCCCTCATGTGGATGTGAAGAACCTGAGATTTTCTTGCCTGGGTTAGAATTCAGGCATCATATTCAAGGGCACATTGGCACCTGCAGGAAGCCCTGGTCTGTTGTACAAGAATGTCTCTGATTCCACCCACACTGGGGAGGAAGGACCTTGGCTCAGGACACACAGTGAAGGACGCTAAGGGGCAGCTGTGTGAAAAATGCGTCTGAGTAGGAAAAGAGACGTGCTGTAAAAGTAATGAACCGTGAGATCTTCGCAGTTGTCTCTAACAGGAGCACTGTTAAGCAACACGGTTCTGCATGAGGTTAGGTGTAACACTGAGACCATTTTTTATGAGCTTGGTGGCCATGTGCCCCCACTTCCCACAGAAAGGACTGGCCCTACTGTTGTCATTTAGTGCATTCTCCACTCATTCCCCACTAATTACTGCTACAGATGCAAGCCTCAGGAGAGATTAATATCTTTACAATAACAGGTTTCGAAATTTAGCAGCAAAGGAAAACCCAGTGATTACTGCAGATTTTCAAAGTTGGAGCCGAAGCGGGGCGGGGCGGGGGCTACACTCGTGCAACATTCGCAATGAAATTCCACTTCCAAAAACCCTTAGTTCGATTTGAAATCTGCCATTTAAAAATTAATAACTGTTTTCCTTTAATACAGTCTGTGTAGAGAAACCCAACACACTTATGCACCGTCTCCTTCCTCCCAGATCCATGGAAATTCACTACTGTTGCTGACAAACAAAATGCCACAAGATTTGTCATACAAATCACATTATAAGAGGTTCCAAAAACTTGACAACGTTGACAGTTGTTTTCAGCAAATGGCTGCTTTGCTCTGTACTGTCAATGTTGATGTCCTCGTGCACATGTAAAAGAGCAATGTGATTAAGGAAAGCTTGTCCACGCTGTGTCTGAGCCAAGTTTTCCATCTCTGCGTGGCACTGAAAGATTGCTCAGCTGTTGCAGATAAGGCAGGAATAGCTAGCAGATTTCTGCCATTTTAAAAAAAAAGCAACATTCTCTGGGCATGCATTTCTGTAGGAATTTATCAACATCTGCTGCTGACCTAAAGTTTCCTATAGGAGCAGCATATTTAATTTCTAGAAGTCACTCACAATGGCAGTGGTCAACACTCATTTCCTCGGGAAATAATGAGATGGGTTCCACCCAGAGTGGAAGTTGGATAACATTTATATTCTCTAAATTGTCATGGGAGCTTCAGGCCTCATACTTTTTTGGCCCATCCTAAATTTATTTTCTGCATGTTCTCTAAATTATATTTCGGCAGAGAAACTTTTTAGAAAGAAGAATAAAGAGCTAAGAGATTTTGGTGATTCCACAGAAGGCCTACACTTCACACTTATCTTTTTTTTATAGGCTCTCTGAAAATGTTTGATTTTTGGAAGCGGATTTATTGTGGAAGAATTTTGTAGTTGAATTTTAGTGTGATTTAAAATTGTCATATGTGCTACCCCTAAAAGAACATACAGGGTTTAGGTGTTTCCTGTTAGGAAGGTAACTCTTACTATCTCTAATTCCTTTGATTTTTTTGGATATCAACTTGTCTGCCATTTATCAATGCTCATTTTTGAAATTTCCTACCTATCTATAGTAATCTTTGTTTTGAAATAAGAATGCTCTTCAGGTAAAAATACAGAACTTGAGTCAGTCCCGACAACTCAAACCTACCTCGTGGGAATGCATTTGTTATTTGATTCATCTATTCTTGTTCTTCATCACCTTCTAGTACAGCTGCGTGCATTAGCTGCCGGACTTGTCTTTGAAAATCTTAAGCCACATTCTTTTGAACAGTTGCTTCATGTTGGTTGAAATTCTCGGTGGCACTTTTTTTCCATTCACAGGAGCCAACAGCCCCCATAGCAGACACAGTTTCCAAGAACTGAGGCATGGTTCACGATGCCCAAATCTCAAAAATCTCACACAGGAAAGAAAATCACATAGAAATTGGGATACCATGTACAGCATCAGAAACCTTTGTGCTATAAATTATAGCTAAACATGTTTGTATTGTAAAGTAACAATGTACAATTTTAAATCATTCCCATCTTATAGCTAGCAGAGGGACACTATTAGAAAAGTCCACTAATAATAATAAATCATTCTAATGGCCATAAGCAAGTAGTGAAAGATAAAAGCTAAAACATTCTGTAGGAAGAATTAAGGATGAAAAGAGTTGTGAGCCAGAAACATGGCTGCTTTTATGAAACAACTCTTTATTGTCTAATCTAGATTCACATTTTCCTGAAAACACCTTTAGAGTGCACTAAAAATATAGCAATTAAAAGTTCAAATTTTAAGTCCCAAATTACTGCCTTTCAGATCCATTGAGACATCTAAAAAGTGGGTCAAGGTAACAATGCATAATTTGATAAGTTAACAAAAAGTTGTTAATGGAAATAAAATGAAAATCAATATAATTGTGATAACCTTTAACACCTGTCTTGTTTCTATTGTCAGTTATACATTTTAGAGAGAAAAAAACTTCTTGTGTAATATTTGCAACAGCTAGCATGTTTATTTTCACGCAGCCAAGGGGGAAGAGAAATTTCCCATACAGTATTCAGATCCTCTGATTAAGCAACTGATTAAAAAAACATGAGCAGTTTATAAAAAAGCGAATCAGAGTAAATACACAAAAGCAGAATGTGTATCAATGGAAAAGAGCGCGCAGGCAGGAAAAACATGGGCATACTTTCTTTTTGCTGCCGATTTGCATTTCCCACAATTTCACCATTTTTTCTTTTGTAAACTTCCATTGTGTGACTTCTTGCACTTGGTAACTTACAGCCTGGAAATAAGGTAACATACCGTTTCTGAGATTCATGAAGTTCTGATCTTAGCCTTGTGCTTGGAATCGATTTTAGTTTTAACTCCAGAAGTTTATAATCTCTCTGAAACTCAGATCTCTCTGTCAATATCTTCCCAGTGCTTTGGCTTAATGTATTTATAGGTATGATATTGTTAGACAAAAGCAAAGAGAGTAAAGTAAATAAAACCATTACTTGTGCATACAATTTAAAAATTCATTTTTCAGAATGTATACTTACAGTAATCATGCTCCTCAGGAAAACTGACTATACATAATGACATAATAGATATCAGAAAATCAGGATAAGCTCTCTTCCATGGACTTCTATGAAATATCAGAAATACATCATGGAACTAGTGCAAACAATTTCCCTTCCTACCACCATGTGCTTCATGGGTGACTGAATTTATTAGAAAGTGTGATGGCTTCTCATTTGCTTTTGAACTTTCTCATGGTATTGATAATTTCAGGAGACACCAATGGTGTTATCAGTGACACTACAAATTCTTATCGGAAATTTCATATTTTGGGGGAATGTATAAGAGGAAATCCCTTTTAGAATATTTTTAGAGCTGAGAGATATTTTACTGACTAACTCATTTCTGTGTTCTTTTTGTATGTTGTGAAATGTTAGCCAGGTTTGGGGAATGAAGTCAGGTATAAAATAATGTGGACAGAAACATCGTTTTCTCCAGCGATCACTCTACCATGACAGTATTTTTGGAATGGCAATACAGAAAGACTTGTAAAAGAATTAAGGGCAGACAGTAATTAAGTGTATTCCAGTATTTAAAAATAGTACATTTTTGTTCTTTTGACAAGATTAGCAACTGTGATTAAAAGCTACAATGACCTGCTGCAACCTACAGGATAAAGGTTGGATCTCTCGGTGTGGCACTCTAAAAACCCCATATGCTGTCTGCGTGATTTCAGATCCTTCTGCATTACTCCGTCATAGCTACACCAAGGTATGAATTACCAAACATTAGCCGTGTTCTCTGTCTGCTGCCCGGAAGCTATTCCAGAGTTCCGTCCAGCATAGGAATAAGTGCTCAGTCTTTCAAGACAGGGTCCAAATGACATCTCTTTTGAGAAGTATCTATTGCAGGAAGTTAATGTCTTTGTTTCCTAATTTTTGACATTTATGCTATTTATGCTGCTTAGTACCAGCAGATAAATTTATTTCCCAAGCAAGACTGTGAGCCTTTGAGTGTAGGGATGCTATTAGATTTATTTTTTAATTTCTCGTACTTTGCATAGTGCCTGACTTATTTAATAATACAAATATGTATTAAAGGAAGTGTAGTTTTGTACCATGTCTGTATCCCTGGCTCTGATCATCAGTGAGAGTTCACCTAGCATCAGAGCTGTCGTACTAGACACGTTGAGAAATCTACCCGTGAAGGAAACACTCTCCGTGCTTAGCATTACCCTTCCAAAGGCCTTATAGGGTTCATTTACCTTAAATGCTGTGTTTGCTTTCATGTACAGTTCAGTTTGTGGCCAACACCACTGTATTTAGCATCACACTTCATTCGAAAGAGCTAATGGAGGTACATTGTCATTCTCAAAGGAGTAGCAGAACACATTCCCACCATTTTTGTTGAAAAGGATTCATTAGAGTTCAGAACTAAAGTTGGTAAAGCAAATTAACAACAATGCCTGAAATATTAATGCCTCATGTAGCAACTGGTCATTTTTTCTAGAACCCAGATCATAGTTAGGAATCAAGAAATATTCCAAAGAGCCCAGCACTACAAAGGATAAAGAGGCATACAATATCAATAATGGTGACAGCCCCGCACACCTGTACATAGATGGAGCCCAATCATTTTTACTTTACATACAATCCATACAGGCTTTGTTTGCTTGTTTTCATGGTTTTAGAAGATCATCCAGGGCAAATTATTCAAATCTGCAATTGCAGGATTTCTAGGTTGAAATAAAGAACAAAACAAGATGATAGAAACAGGAAACACCAGCTGATGATAATCGAATGTCAGAGAAAGCATGATTTTAAAAAAAGATAAAAGGTTTAGGCTGCTTGTGAGACACTTTAACATAGTCTTACCTCTACTCTTAGCCTCACTTTCAAATCAAGGAAAATCTTATCAGTCATTCTTTGTTTCCTCCTCTGCTCTCTCAGATAGTGACCCTTCTCTCCCTTTCTCTATCTCAAGAGCATTGCCTGTTTTTCTCTGTTAATGGCACATCATGCTATGTCTCAAATCCTTGGTGATGATCACACGTGAAGATTTAAAATGTGAATTTAGCATTTGAAAAATTCATTTTCCAACCGTGCACACACACACACACACACACACTCCAAATAAAAACTGCTTCTGAACCCCTCGGGCCCCAATATTTCCCCATGAGCTCCCATATATGTCCAGTTTACCCTTGGTATCGTATTGTACCTAATGCTTAGGTTTCCCAGTACTTGCATATCAGACTGGCCAGAACCCCAAGTCTCTTATTGTCAGGGTATTTCTTACTTGGATTTTCTAACTAATGACAAATTCTGGACAACCTGACTATGGAAACTTGGGGCGACAACTTTTAACAACGCTGTGTTTTGTAGCTGGCTCACCAGAAATCTACAATGAAATCCTCAGAGGGACAATGGCTATAAAAGCTCCAGGGGTACAGCAAAGACTTCCACAGCGAGTGCAGTTTTTCACAGTAGCATTGGCTGTTGGCTTTGAACTACAATGGACAGAATCTCCCGTGTCCAAAGAATGCTTCTTCCCTTATAGAAGGCTATGTTGTGACTTTCATTTTGTGTCTCACTGATTGTCACAGCTGTGCACAGACAGAATTCTCCAGGGGGCAGTTTGTGGAGCCATGCAGCTTTGCCACCTGATAGAAGGGCAAGCCTGGCGCTTTAGTTTGTGTAGCATTGTTACGCTGAGTATGAGCTTTGAACTACTAGTGTTATCACCTTCTACTTAGTGACAATTTACTGTTTTTTTCTATGCTTATGTTTTAGATCAATCTCTTATGGTACAACTTGGGCACTTTTATTTGCATTCCTGTTGGCTGAGATAAAATTACAACACATGGCTTAATTAGTAAGATGTGTATGCTTCCAGGGGAAGGCGCACTTTCTACCATTGCTTCTCCCATTCCCAGCAAATTACATCCTGGAAATGGTGTCTTTGTAAAAAGAATCACGCCACTCTCTGAGTGGTATTTATTATTGTCCAGCAGTTATACAGAGTGAACAGTTAATAACTGAGCCAGTCCAACGCAAACACTATAACTCATGGTCGCAAGTATGGTCACGAACATCCAGTTTCTTCTACCAATAGATCGGTCACAAGTATGCTGACAAGATAGCCATGGCCAAGGATAAATTCAAAGCTTTTGGGGAACCAAGCAGGCACATTAATTGTGAACTGTCTGAAATTTTAATATCCATTCTGTGGGGGTGTTCAGGGCTTTCAGTCTTCAGTGGAAATACCTGTTGCAGGACAAAGTGCTAAACTGTTGCAATTAATACTCTAATTGAAATCAGTAGTCAGTCTGCAAAGGTATTACCTGGAAGAGACAGTGAAAGGTGACAGCAGGAGTTCTGAAACTCTGAGCTAGAAACTTGAACGTTTGTCTGTTATCCATTTTATTGAAGTTACATAAATCACCAGACTCTAGTTGTACAATTAATTTGCTGAGCCAGGTAGCATCTCTAATATGTTTTCTTTTAGTAACTTTTATTTTATTAGCCCATATTTGCAGTGCATGGTTTACATGCACCTTAGGGAGCAGGTTCATGTAAATAACACAGCTTGATTCTTACTCTCCTTCGCTTGCCCTCCCTACATCCTTCCTTTCATCTCGAGATTACCTTTTCCCCCTCTCTTTATTATTGCCATCATTATTATTATTTTTAGTTCATGTCTGCCACATATAAACTTGCATTCAGGAGGGGAGGCAAAAAGAGCTATCTCCAATTTTTAAAAGTTTTATACTCAGTTTTATAAAATTATGAGAATTGTCAATTATGTGTAATGCCTTCAAAACAGTAGTAAAGTCTCCTAGCTCAGAAGGGCTCGGGTCTAGGCACTTCTCTAATGAATTCTGCCTTTCATATAAAGGGGAGGTAGTGCATGTACTTCTTAAATTATTCCAAAAAAGTTAAGAGGAAGGAATTCCTCCAAACCAGTTCTCTGACTTCAGTATTACCAACACTGATGAGGGCCCAGCAGTGAAAGAAAGCTACTGGCCAATATTCCTGATGAACACAGATGCAGAGCTCCTGAGCGAGGACTACCAAACCGAAGGCACCAGCACATTAAATGGTCATTCTCTGTGAGCAGGTAGCGGTCACTCCTGGATGCCAATCAATGCATGTGCCACAACCCAACAACAGAGTAAAAGTGAAGAAAAGTATCATCTTTGTAGGTATAGAGAAGGAATTTGATAAAATTCAACATCCATTCACTATAAAAATGGAGCAAATTTGGTCTAAAAGAACATAGCTCAAGGTAACAAAGGCCATATATAGTAAGTCAGCGGCTGGAATCACTGCGGAAAACTGGAAGCTTCTTCTCCAAGTTCCGTAATAAGACACAGATGCCTATTTCACTGCTTTTATTCAACATGATGCTGATATCCTAGCTCAAACAACCAATCAAAAGAAAGCAAGAAAGGGCATCTGAACTGAAAATGAGGAAGTCAAGTTGTCTCATGATTACATATGCAGAAAACTCCAGAGAGCTCACCAGACTACAACTGACACATGAATTCAGCAAGATTGAAGGATATAAAATCAACATACAAAAATCAGAAGTATTGCTGTAGCCCATCAAGTAATTACCTTGAAAAGAAGTCAAGAAAGCAATCTCATTTACAGTAGCTTAAGAATAAAATACCTAAATGTAATCACTTTTGGTAAATTTGTCCTAGTTATAATTTTTCTAATGAAAATTATAAAATATTGATGAAATCAATTGAAGAGGATGCACAAAAATGGGATGATATCTTGTGTTCATGTATTGGAAAAATCAATATTTGTAAAATGTCCACTGTGCCCAAAACAATTTGCAGATGCAGTATAATCTGTGTCAAAATGACACTCTTCATAGAATAAAGGAAAGCAAACTTAATATTTGTGTGGAACAACAAAAAAATCCTAATAGGCAAAGGCTTTTGCACAAAAAGAACAAGGAAGGATGTATGATAGCTGACTTCAATATATTGTACAACTCTTTAGTCATCAAAACAGCAAAATATTGGCATAAAAACAGACACATACACCAGTGGTGATTAATACAGAACCTAGACGTGAAATCACACATCACAGCCAACTGATTTTCCATAAAGAAAAAACATAGTGTTTTTATTTTTTTAAATTTCTTTTATTTTATTTGTTTATTTACTTTTGATGCCAGGGATTGAGCTCATCACCTTGCACATATCATATGGGCACTTGTGTCACAGAGCTAAATACCCTTCAGAATGTGTATTTTTAATAAATGATACTCCTAAAATTGGATATTCGTATGCACAAGTATACAAGTAGAGAACGTAATGTGTGTATGCAGTGGAATACTATTTAGCCATTGAAAAGAATACAACCCTGTCTTTTGGGACAGCAAAGATGAAACTGGAGATCATCAAGTGAAATGAGCCAGGTGCAGGGCCAAGGACCGCATGACCTCACTTACAGGTGAAATCTAAAAATGCTGACAGGATAGAAGTTGAGCGTAGAGTTATGGTTACCAGAGAGTGGAGAGTACAGGGTGGGGCGGGTGGAGAAATGTTTATCAATGGGTAACAACACACATTGTTTTTTTTTGTTTTTTTTGTTTTTTTTATCGGTACCAGGGATCGAACTCACGACTGCCTGCTTGCAAGGCAGGCGCTTATGCCGCTGAGCTAAATCCCCAGCCCCAACAACACACATTGGACAGGAACGTGACATTCTGTTGAGGTACAGCACAGTAGGGTGACTACAGGAAACGATAATGTGCTATCTATTTCAGAAAACCAGAAGAAAAATGTTGAGTGCCTTTGCTGAAAAGGAAGGATAAGTGTCTGAGGAGATTGATATGTTTAACCTGATTGCAACATTACACAATGCGTACGTCAGTGGAAACGTGACACGATTCCTCCATGAATAAATACCATTTCTACTTCTTTGTGTAGCACTTAAAAGTACATTTAGTTAAAAAGGTTACCATTTCTCCAATTCTTCTGCTTTATTCCATAAAAGTAGGTGATTTTTATCACCTATGACCTCTCAGGTTTCTTCGGCCCTAAATTCGTGTGGCTCTGATACTGTATTTTTATCTTCGGAGATTTTTCATGCTGGCTCTTCCTCTCAGTGGAGTGGGGTGCGGAGGTGACGCTTATCTGTCTGTGGTCAGCAGCGGGTTGCAGTCTCTGTGGGAGGAGCTTCAGTAGTTTTGGGGGCATGATTTTAGGATTTAATTATATTTGGCTCAGCCTATGGCATTGTACATGCATTTTCTTGCTATTCTATTGTATTTTTGGATTTTTACAGATAATGGGAAGCATTGAGGTTTTCAAGGAGGATTTATAACAGACACAGTAATGCTTCCTATTGTATTTCTGGAAGCCTGTGCCAGAAATACACTGCCTAGAACTAGGCAGACTGGAGAGTCTTAATTTGAAGATCCCTGTGAATACTCATAGGTATTTTTTTTACTACGTAAGAGTAACTGAACTTATAATCTTCTAAGAAGAATGTTTTGGAGAAAATTTTGAAAAATAGCTAGAAATAATATATTCATTGTGTAATATATTTATTCATTTCATGGCTATAAAGTAAAAATATTATAAGTAGTGAACATTTTGTTATGCTTTTTGATTTAAATAAAAAATAAGTTTAGTAAGTCAATATTCAAGTTTGAGCTACCCCATACATAGAAAACATAGAACTTTCATCTCTTAAAAATATAATAACAGAATTGAAAAGAAAAAAATATAAGGTATTAATAAAGCAGTACATTATGTATAAAATTACTGATGAGACTGGTGGATTTTAGTTAATACGATCTTTACAATGCTTCCAAAAAATGAGGATTTACTAAATAGCTAAACAGTTGGTGGCATCAGTATGACTTCTTAAATATTAAAGGTAAATTGTCAAAGATACAGGAAAATGTGGATATTTTATTTTTTATAATGAGCTTGCTTTGGTAAAAGGCACAAAATCAGCTTTGTTATTTTGTACCACTAATATACATGAATGAACAGATGATCACAATAAGACTATTGAAGTTAACATTGAAATTCTTAGAACAAACTCTTCCCTACGCGTCTACAAGTTAACTCGTTGGCGACAGCCAGTTTTGCGTGACCATGAACCCAAAGCCCAGGTCCTCAGCCTGCCCTGAGCATGGAGCGAAGCAGACTCAGACTCCTCCCATCCCAGGCCGTGATACTGCTTCCCTAGAACGAGTTTTCAGGGGCGGGAGCTCCTGCCTGCAGTGGCTTTGATGACTCAGTCCTGTCACAGGGCGTAATTTCCCTGCAACCATTGAGATTTTTGTTATTTTCCTTCTCTGAGAAAGAATAGATGGGTTTATTTTAAGTATCAGGCAAAGGGATTGTTAGTGGGAATTCTTGCAAGAAGCTACCCAACGTATGAGCAGGATGGATAGGAATCATTCATATTCTTAAATTACTTCAAAATATGAAGTGTAATTAACCTTGAAATGTTACTTTGAGCCTTTGTTTTTTTCTTTTCCCACCTTTTCGTTTGCGGGTAAAGGAAACACTTAAAATAATGACTAGGGTTAGTGGTATTTATAGGATAGATTTGTCTGACAGTCTCTCCTTTCATCTTAAAATAAGCAGATGACCGTATGTAAAATCACTATTATGCACTCTGAGTATTTCAGGTCTGACTTTCACAGTTGGAGTGGCCCTAAGGTCGCCTAGAAGGATAGGTGCTCCCTCCCTTGATTTCCAGCTTGAGTCTGTGGGAATCGCAGGGAAGCAGGCTGTGGTAGGTGTCCTGCGGTGCAGCCCTAAGGAGAATCAGCTTGTGGCTGAGGCCTGTGGAGAACTGTACTGACCCTCGGGTTATGCAGAGCTGGTGGTCCTTCAGAGCCTCGCTGGCAGTTCTGGGACACTGAATCCTCTGAATCCTCCCATCAGCTGCGGCAAGTGAGGCCAGTGTGGCAAAGGAAGCCCCTCAGTTTCCCAGGGTGTGCTCGGCAGAGGAAGTTGCCACCAGTTCTCTCTTAGTGCTGTTTTGGCTCCGCTCCCTAGAAAAGCACATTGGTACATTTGCAGCTGGTGGGAGCCCTGTTTTATTGCCCCCTGTGGAATGCATGCCAAATAAAAACCATCCTGGTTTGAAATAGGCAATCATGTATGCGTTCCAGGTTATTCAGATGGTCAAATATGCATAACCAACCATCACTGGGAGAAACTCTCCTCTCAGCGGTTGGCGTATGACGGTCTGTGACTTTTCAACTCTGGTAATGATGCATATTCTTTTCTCTGTCCCATTCAGAACAACTTCTCCTTTATTGCTTTTAGAACGGTGTAACTGAAAGGCAATAAGGAAAGGCAGTATTGTCGAGTGGTTCACATCACGCTGAATTTTATTGTGGGCTGACCCCGTGCGTGAACCGCTGCAATCCTTGAAAGCAGCATAAAGGCAAATCCTGCTTTTAATGGACTGAAGAAAAATATTCTGACACAGTGATAAGTGGGGTGACTTCTAGAAACCATGACTTGAAAACATCTTCTGAACAAGTGCTATTTCTGTTGTCCTAATTCACAAAATGATATTAAAACAGCCTGCCGTCGGCCAGAACTACTAAATTTTTTCCCTAAGGGCACGGCTTCATTTTTAAAGACAATTCCTTCAAATTCGAGATTAAAAAATACAACAAACTTCTGTTCTATTCTTCTCCAATCCTTCTCCCAAACTATTTTTATCAAAATTATGAGAATTTAGAAGTTGTGACCATCTTCAATTTAATCTGTTTATTTTTGAATTATAATCTTGGCAAATGCTTAGTTCTATAATTATAAAATTTATGGGTTTTTTTCCATAGAAAGCATCCGACCCTTTGTATCCTTCATTCCCGCCTCTTGCAATGAATTGGTTTGTGTATTATTTAGGTCTGAATTGTTGTAGAGAACTTGAGCCAATATATTTTCCGATTATGATGACAGTTGTGAATAGAATGATAAGGGGCCCAGAAAAACAGTGGGTTTCTCTGATTACTCAGGCCCACACTGTAAAGAAACATTTTTTAAAAATATGACTGAGAACTGAGAGGAGAAGTGACAGATTGGTACAAGATTCCAGGAGAAGAATTCCTTCTTTTATGCATATAAACACAAACCACTTTTCCTTTTCCTCTCCTTTACCCTCTTCCAGGGCTGTGTCTCTGTTCTCATGTCTCCTGGAGTAACCTCCCCTGTTGTTATGCCTGGCACATAGTAGGTGCAGAGTCAATATTTATGTGCGTGAATGAATGAATGAAGCGCGTTCAGGGCACAAGGACTTCTTAGTTCGCTTTCGTCTCCTGGCTCTTAGCGATACTCAGTGTATAAACTGGATGCGTTGTTGACAACTTTCTTTTCTCTTTGTGTGCACAGGCTAAGAATAAACAGCACCGAAGGGAAGGCAGTGCTTCATTCATGGGGCGGATGACGCCACCGTGCACTCAACGAAGTGAACCACACAGAGCCAGTGATCACGGAAGACAGGCAGCTCCGACCCTGTCATTAAATATAGAAGCCTGTCTTCACTGTTTTTACCCAAACAAACTCTGTATTTTGGAAATTTCCACCACACTTCCTTTTGAGTTGCTCCTTTTCTTAAGGTACAAGGGCTAGAGCTGTACAAACCAGATGAAGGCGGGGAAATCAGTGAAACGATAGCTATCTGTTCCCTCATTTGGGGTGAGGAGTCTACCAGGTTATTGCTTCTCTCAGCTTCTAGGTCCCTAACAATTTCTCCTCTCTCCTCTTTCATTCTGCTTTTTTGTGTGATTTTTTTGAGGGGGTATCTCTTTTGGGAAAAATTGTCTCCTGGGTAGCTGCCTAATATAAGACAGTGCTCAGTCTACAGTCATGACAAGGACCCTTGAAGCTGACAATTTGTTTTAGGAATTTAGGTCCATAGCTAAACAGTTCCTTTTCATCTAACTAAAAGCAATAATCAGTCATGCCTGTACTTTGAAATGAACACTGAGCATGCCAGGACTCAGGTAGAAGAGGTAAAGTTACTTGTGGATTATCAAAAATGTTTTACAATCAAGTGCTTATCACTTTCATTAGTGGAATATGTTGTTTATATTTGTTGTGTGACTGTGTGTGTGTATCAGGTACCATCTCTGTTTTAGGCTATTTCAAAAGTAAGCTACTTAGTTCCCTATGCAGTACTAAAAATATCTTTAATAGTTTTATAACTTTAAAATGCAATCATACCTTAAGGCCATTAATGTAAACTGAAATAAATCAGATACACAAGTTACCCAATGGCATGGTATCTCTTATCTAGAAACTCAAAGTACTCAAAGATTTAGATAAACAACAGGAAACAGGAAGATAGGTCTTTTCCAAATGGGAAGGGGACCAAGAATTGGAGGCAGAGTGGAAAAAGGGGAGAAAAAGGGATAAAAATGAATTGAGATATGCTCTGTGCCAGCACCAATTTCCTACAAGTAATATATTCATGTATTGCAAGCATTTATCAATTAAAATTAAAGAAAATAAAACTCAGTTGTCCACTGCCTCATGCTGTTTCGATGAATGATGGGCAGCGTCGATGCTAGTGATCCTGTAGGATCATACTCTACCCTCTCATGTCACTGTGGTTTGCATAAATACAGCCTGGTGTTCACCAAACAGCAGACTGACTTAGTGACCATTTCTCTGAGTGTATCTTCCTCAGGGAGTGACGCATTACTGTGCTTTAATATTTAATTTAATATTTTAATTAACAGTATGGACATTGTTTAAAAACTAAAAAATATTTTGCACATGTTGAAATGTTTTAATGAAATGTTTTTTAATATTTAATGCTATTTATTTATTATTAAAATAAGAAGTAGGCAAGAATAAAGCTGAATCCATAGCAAAGGAAGATGCATGCAACTGCCACTGAGGTGACAGAGGTACAGTACCTCTGTCACTCTTGACAGTACCTCTATTGCACCAGTACCTCTGTGACTTTTGCTTCTCTGAGCAGCCATCCCCTTCCTGACTGACACCAGTGTCTGTGGGGCTGGTCAGGAAGATGCTTGCATTCGTTCATTTCTCCAGAGTTTATCCTGAATCCAGGAAACTGGGGTATGCCTCTATACCTTGTCACCTGAAAATAAATCAAACATACTCATAGTGTGATGATAAAATGGAACAGTACATTAGATGGAATTATTTGGAAACTGTAAAATAGTGTTCAAATCTGAGGTGAGATTTAGAGGGCTTGAGATATGAATGAGTCTCAAGATTTAAACGCTCTTCAAGGGTACCTTCATTTGGTGGTCAACTTGAATTTCCATTGCAAATGTTATCCCTGGACTTTTTGAGGCAGCCTGAGGTGGGCAGGACTTGTACATTTCAGTGGCGCCATACTTACCTCAGTACAGATGTTGGGACAATTTAAACTCTTGGGAAGAAATTATAGTTGCAAAACTTGTAAGGAATTTAGTATGTTTTTGTACAGAGTCACCTTGGCTGTTATGTTGTATAAATTTTTATCAGCCCAACATCTTTTTTTAATGACATCACATCTCTTTTTCTGTATCCAAAAATGCTGCTAGATACAGGCACAGTGGTGGAAAGGCCTTGAGGACGTGGAGCTGAAAGGGAAAGCAGTCCACTTGCAGAGCCAGCAGAACTTATGGTCAGACAATAGTAGACATTGACAATGGTGACACAAGACAGAAAACTTAAAAATTTCCTCTAAAACCTGTCTTGATGTAGGTAAGGGCAATTATAAAACATCCAAGAAACTTTCCTAAAGTGGTTAAAACTAAAGCACTTCACTAGTTTATGAATGGAATTAATATGGATTAGGATAGTATATGTCTAGGACATATCCATTAGTGAGGTGGCATTTAGAACTGAAGGTCATCTTCATCTGATTCTTTAAAAGGTGACCTTCTTGCTTCCTCTTATGGTCTTTCTAAATTCAACTCTCGGAGATTTTGACATAAATCAAAGACATTCTTTGGTAGATAGTAACGTAAGAAGCCACTTACCAAAAGCAGAAGAATTGACATGTAGGATACCTGGCAACATCTACAGTAAACCCATTTATTCTGTTTTTCTTTGATGCTAATCTGCTCACTATTACACCAACAGCGCTGTGGGTAAAGCTAGTGCTACCACAAAAAGTAACATCTGAAGACAGAGTTTGGGAATCTTGTAAATGTGATGCCCAATCCAGGGTCTGTGATGTTATATTGAGAAAATTAACATGCAAATTAGCATAAAGTAAATGCTTCACTTTTCCCTCCCTTCCATTAAGTAGTGCCTCTGCAGTGAAAGTACTTACTCATTTGTTTAGTGTGTAAGTGAGAAGCGAACTAAGATTGATCTAAGGAGGGCTCAAGTGCCCATCATGCAATAGTTTGGCCATGCAGGCACCCATACTCTCTGTTCACTTCCCAAACACAGGGATCTTGTGCTTTTAAGAAACAGCAAGTTACTCCTGCAAACAGATAACCCTAACCTGCTTGCACAGCCCTCGGAGCGCTAAGGGGGGCAAGAGAGTGATGTACACATAGCTCCTCCCTTTCTTTTTTCTCAGGCATGGGTGGGCACAGACTGCTAGCAGCCAACAAGTTACACGGTGACTTGATTTAAGCCTTTTCATTTTCTGCTCCCACATTTGGAATGTGTTTAATATGACTGCCGTGAGCATAACAAAATCACCTGTATTATACCAAATGTTGGGTGATCTATTAGGAGCATTGCAAGGAGACTCTACCTGTGATTCTAAAAATTACTAGACAACTGTATATTGAATTCCACATTTGGCCATCTCTAAGGACCCCTTAAAATGTCAAATCACCGGTCCAATGAACTGTCCAGAAATCAGCCATTTAGGTGCCCAATGGAATGCTGTCATTCCATATTAGCCAGTTTGAGCTGGAAGACTCAGTGCCAAGAAACGTGCATTTTTTTATGGTAAAAAGTGCATTGGGAGGACACTGCATACTAAATTACCCTCCCAGTCTCACTCTGTCCTTAGGTTTTTATTGCCTGAACTGGCACCAAAGAAACTCCTTGAAAATAACACATTCCTTGTCCATTCAGTGGTTAATGATGCTTAAAAAAAAAATCACAGTTTGTGACTGTGACCTAAATTATGCCAGAAGCTGTAAAAGCATGGTTTCTTTAAATTCAAATATGACCCACATGCTTCAGAACTACTACACTGACCCTACAGTGCTGTTGCTGAGTGTGCCTGTCCACGCACAAACACACACACACACACACACACACACACACACACCCTGCACTTGGCATTAAATGACTCAATAAAAGAAACGGTATTTTTCAGACTTCCATACTAAAGAAAAGGCTCATGAAAGAGATGTAAGTGAGCTTTAAGCCAAACATTTGTTTGGCTTTGCTGCAGCAGGCTGCAGGAATGTAAACTTTTTTTTTTTCCTTCAATGACTTCAGCTCCTAATTTGAAAGCTAGGATTTTTAGGAGTGAGCAAGAGACTATATTTGGCCAAAAAATTCTGCTGGCTCTCCTTAGCCAATCTGCACATTCAAAACAATACTTCTTTATCAAAAAAAAAAAAAGACGACAATAGTCTGTTTTATTCACAGCACATGTAGAAGTTGGAACATCGACTAAATTCCACTTTCTTCGCTTGCAGTGTGTCTGTAACCAGCTAATGAGCTGCAACAGAGGCTGGCCTTCATTGCAGCAAATTAAGTTCATCCCTCACAGGAATTGTGGTCTGGCTGTGGCACTGCTCCTAGGTATGGGTGGGATTTGTTTCTCCTACCAGTTGTAGGTTAGCCGCACGGATACGTGCTGTCGCACCACACAACAAAATTCCCTCTGTAATAACCAGTCTAAGTAGCCTTTTACCCCACAAAAGTAGATCCCGTTTAATTTACTTTGTGTTGAGAGCACTCCCTCTCCGACCGCATCACTGGCACAGGCTGATATTTATACAACTTTTTATTTTAAACTATTTATTTAGAGTTGAGACTTCAGCAGCGCTCCCCGTCAGATGCATGGAGCGGGCCTCCATCCAGGAGCCTGCATGTGTAAGCCGGGAAGAGGGGTGTGTGTTCCTGGGTTCTCCTCTCCGGCACACACTCTCACACTCACAACTCGCAGAGAAGGGAACGGAGGACAAACGTGTGCAGGCCGGGTTTGTCAAAGTGCTTTTCGGGGAATGGAATATTGATGGGAAATTTTTAAAAAAAGGCTTTTGCCAATGTCTCTCAGTTTCTTTGACAAAACGCTCTATCAAGTTTGTTATGTGACTTGGAATTTGGGGTGCAGGGGTGGTAGGGATGTTAGGGACCTCTTTACATACACGGTGAACTGTGCTGTTACTCAGTTATTCTAGTGGGAAATCTTCATTCAAATAGGAACTTGCTGCAGAGAAAAAGGAAACCTCTGCTTTGGGGCCTTACTGTGGATTATATTTTTCTTAAATAAAACTTTCTGCTTTCTTTTCAAGCTTTAAAGTAAGAAAAGGGATGTGCCTTTAAAATAGCCATGTAGCTACATAAAATATAATGCCAGTTTATGGTTCCATTTGGGTAATGACACGAAGTCCTGTACGATTTTCTGACCTGTAAAGAGTGTTGCGTTAATTTTTCTGCAAGTAAAGCCTTGGTCCAACCCTTGGCTCTCTTTTACGAATCTTTCTTTTGCCAGTCAACACCGCCCCATTTTCAAGATCTTGGCTTATGTGTTATCTCTTCGTGGAAAAGTCCCCCAAAGAAGGGTATGGGTTCTGTAGTAGAGTAAGATAGTTAAGAAAAAAATGAGTTTACATTCTGGTGGGTCCTGGAGAAGGGCTCAGAAAAATGCCTGGAATAGTGAAGCAGCAGGGAAGTGCAGGTCCTGGCTGAGCCGTCTGGCCTGGGGAGGACGATGGAGGGCAGTGAGGATGGAGGAGGGGCTCCTATAGAGAGGATGACACTGACCTCTGGATTCCTTGGCCAGTTTTCTCTCTAAGTCCCCTGTTTTCTAAGCCCCTAGAAGTTAGTGGGAGAGAGGGGTAGGCAAAGATATTTCTGCCACTATGTGAGCTTGGATTTCAAATAAGAGATGAGTAGTAATAGGAAAACAAAGTTATGTGTGGATATTTGCACCTCTGAGCTTTGGTGGGTCTAGCTTTGTATGGGACATAGGAAACAATCCTGCTTCCTCGGGGTCAGGTTCCTGTGTCAGAGAGTGTGTGAAACACAGTAGGCTTGCAGGAAGCAGCTGCTAACAGAGTGAACCGGCTGGAGTTCCACGCCGACTGCTCTGGATCTTTGATCTGGTTTCTCTCTGGGGTCAGAGTGAAAAAGTCCGGCCTCCTTTTTTTTTGCCTGTTGCATGCCAGCTCAGCCTGTTTACTCCCGTGGTTTCTCACATTCCAAAACAATGTGGCAGTGCTCGAAATTGCACTTCAGCCTGCCCCAGAGCATCTCTCCTGCTCACCCCATGTGCCATGGCCCCGCTTTGGTGCCCTGCACACCAGCTGCTGCAGTGCTTGCTGTCACTAAGCCTCTACGTGCGTCCAGCCCAGAGGAGTGAAGGGGGACCGCGTGGATGCTGGGGAACTGGCTGTCTTCCAGAACTGCTCTGTGGGTCACTCTGCCTTGTGCTTTGCCTTTTAGTGGAGAAAGGGGCCTGGAATGGGTTACAGCCTATTAAATAGAAACAGCATGCCCAGTATGTGGGTGGAAACTTCCCCTTCCCTCTTGAGCGGAGAAGAGCGGATGAAAGATGTTCCACTTGTGCACTCCCTGCTCATCTAATTGGTCCAGCGTTTTCTGTTTCTGGCACCTGTCAGCCAGATGAGCTATCTGCTGACTGCTTGGCCCCATGGAGCAGAGAGGCCTGTTATGTTTCCCCCTCCACCCATTCTCTGGGCCTCTGCTGGGTCACTCCTGCATGGTGAGGACCTCAGGGTCCACTTCTTCCAAGTCATATTTGTGTGACATAAATAGTTATCATGCACATTTAAACTTTAACAGAATTAAATGTCCAGAGATATTGTTTTAATGACTTTACACCTCTTACAGAATCAAGAAAGAGTGAACTGCTTTCTTCCACATTTCCACTCTTCTCTTGTTTATCCATCCAAATATTTTGGTTGCAAGCAGCAGAAAACCTAATTCAAATTGGACCAGTGGGCATGGACCGCCTCTTGCCTGACAGGTGGTGAAGTGTAGGCAACGCTATTTTGTTGCTAAAACTTGGCTTCTTTTGCCTGTATTCTGCCTTCTCGAGCTTCTCAGGGTGACAGGACAATGGCCAGCAGAGAACCCCACAGCTCTCTGCGTTCTTGTTCATGGTCTGTGGACATGTGGCAGCCACCAAAGGCTTTCTTCCCCCAGGAGACTCAGCAAGTATAGACCTCAATTTTGAAACACACATCACACATGTGGAACAGACCACACTCTTCCTTCTTCATAATTTATCTCTTCTACGATCTATTTTGTTAAAGTAAAAAATTGAGAATGGGGCAATACCGCATATCAGTGAATCTAAATGAGAACGTAATGAAGACTATACCTTCTGTGACACAGGCCCCAGCTGCTTGTAATTAATCACTCTCAATTAATCAATCAATTGAAACCAATGGGAGCTGTGAAAAGAAATTGGCCAAGCTGTGTTCAGGCTCTGATATGACTGTTTATTAGATGTATAATTCCAGTGCCTTTGTTTAACCTCTCAGAGATCCTGTTTCCTTCTAAGGATCAAGTGAGATATTTATAAAACCATGTTGAAACTTCAAATGCCAGGCATTACTGCTGCTGTTTTAAATTACATAAAAAGACTGGTCATTTTAAGATTCACTTAAAAGATTTTGGAGTGTAGCAGAATCTTCACTTCTTCAAAAATATAAGTTGATGTACAATTTGAAATGGACCACTGACTTGCTAGATGTCAAGAATATGATTCTTGATAATGATTAATATTAGTTAACAATAGAGAAAATAAATATAAAATGATATGGAAGTTGCATCTGGCAATGTATACCTAGAAAACATATTTCTCCTTTTCTTCTTAGATAGGTAGTTATAAAGCTAAGAGCTTTCTGTAAACTGCCTAGAACCATGTCTGGCATTTTAGTTCCACTCCTTCCTTTAGTTTATCTTCACACCTTTGCTAGGAACAGCCAGGGTCAAACCATCCTTGTCTGACATTCTATTTCTATCACACTCATTCCGAACCCAAACCACGGAGAGTTCAGGTCTTCTCTGTTGTTAATCTAAAAAGTTATCTGACTTACCCCCTTGTCTTTTTTTTTCACTTCTGTAACCTTCCATCTGAGTCCATCTTATTTCTCCCCTCTGGTATGTGAGAATCACGCAACCAACATTCAGCCATCTGGCTCCAACTGATTTCCTTGTTTATAAGGTGCTTCTCCAAAATGATTCCACCATCTTGTTCTGCAACAATCTTTTTCTTTCCCCTCTTTTTTTCTCTCCCTGATCACATTTCTTTATGTTTTTGGCAATGTCCATAAAGAACGTAAAACAACTAAAAATACCTATATACTTAACATGAGCCGATTAATCATAAATTAAGATAAGGATGAATCAGATAAAGCAAAGAGATAAACAGAAAATTCTGAGACAGACATTTCATCCTCTGATGTTCAAATTTAACTCTGAACTTTGTGGGAGTTCCGATAGAAAAGTAGGTATGATTTTCAGTGGTCATCAACACAAAATTTAAAAATAATTAACTATGTTTAGCATTGCTGTTTGAAACATTTGAAATTAGTAATGAAAGAGAATGGTTTTTAAGGGTATGAGGAAAAGTTTTTAAAAAGTGCATGTACTAGGAAGACATTATAAATAAAAATCACTACTTAGTGAAAACGTTTTAGCATAATTCATGTATATGTACTAATTAATTAAAATCTAGTTAAATTTAATCCTTCACTAATTGAATTTTCCTTTCTTCATTTAAATTGGAAAAAATTGAATACAACAGAAAAATAAAAATCACATATTTACCCAGTGTAGGGTCAAAACAATGTACACCTATTGCCACGCCAAATACTATAATATGGTTTTGTGGGGGGGGGAATACACATTTGGAGGGGGCATTCACTTTAATGCAGAAACTGTGTTCATTGCGTTGGTTATGTGCCACTGACTTCACTCACACAGTGACTTTGGCAAGCCTGGAAAACAGCTTCATTGTTTTTCCAGAGCTATTCTGGTTCTTTTCTACATTTAGAATCCTATGCATTTTAAAATGCAGTTCAATCCAGTAATTAAAGCCATTCTTTCAGGTAATGTTGCCGGAGCAGGAAAACAGGCTCCGTCCCCCAGATTTTTCAACCTCTGTCCACCACTGGACACTCTGTCAAGTTGGTGTCTGAGGGCTTTCACAGTCTTACAGTGGCCAGGAAGATGGAGCATCTTCCCTGTGGGGGTCTAGGTGATTCCTGTTTTGCAAGGTGATGTCTTCTGTCCTTTGGCCTTGTAGGGAGTACAGTGAATGTGGGCACCTCTTATGTTGGCACTGTCCACTTGACTTCACCTTAGCTTAGCGCTACAGAGTCTCTGCTTTATTTCCATGTACCAGCCAGGTGGGAAGCCCAAACTGAGCCTCTCTCATGGCGATACCTTGTGTGCGTGCTGGCTCTCAATTCAGCTGCACTGCTGGTTTCCCTGGAGTATCGAGGAGTGGGATGTAGTTGTTCCTATAGAGGCCATAGGAAACCAAGGGGAGCCCAGGAAAGCCATGGCTCAAGGCAGAGACATGTGAGCTCACAAGATGGCTGTGTGGGTGGTTCTGGAAGGTTCTGGAAGGTTGCATGCTGTGTCTCATAAGAAACTTGAGGTTGTCCTTCTTTTGAGCTTCTCTGTACTCAACTGCTAAGGAGAGTGAATGCAAAAAGGGGAATTGAGATGTACCCTTGTTGTTTTTCACAGTCTACCATCCTTAGCTCCCAGAAACAGAAGGTGGCCTCTTTTCTGTTTGTGCTAAGCCCTTCCACCCGCAGCAGCAAGCTCAAGAGCTAGAGGAGTTGTAAGATTATCCTGAGGTGAATTCGAGGAGTGAGTTCACCAGGCTTAGAGCTTGAAACATTAAGTAGGTCCTCAAAGAATTTAGTAAATCTGTTTACTCATCACGAAGCTTTGATTTCAAGCTAAATAATTATCGTTTCCTGATCTAGGGCAATAAAATTTCTGGGTTGGCCTTAGAGAAAAGAAACATGGTTTAGCGAATGTCATTAATACACTGGTTTAATGTTTCCAAAATGCTATCCCTGGCACAGTTAAATATGCGCAGTTAAAAGTCTAGAAATCTGCATGGCTCAATGTGCAGTTTGCACTCTGGCTTCAGGTAAAATTAACGAAAAAAATCGCTTTCTAATCCATTTTGTCTAGCATGTAAAAAGGTGTAGAGCTAGTTTTATTGTGAACTAAAAGTGGATAAAAACTAGTAGATTATATTTAGTACACAGCCTATTTAAAAGCCAGAAATTATTATAACCGTCATGACAAAATTAGGCAAGCACTTCTTCCATCAACAAATAATGAATTAACAAAAAGGCAACTTTTACAGTGCGAGGTTCCTGAGCAGATTTTTAAATTGACATTTTTAGAAATTCTTTTCAGTGTTTTCTCAGAGAAATAAAGCTTTACTCAATTTTATTTATGAATGCCACAGTGTTAAGTTGTATGTGATAGCAAAATAAAGTTAATAATTTTACACTTTCCCCCACTAAATTTCACTAATTGCAGTGGACCTTGTCTAAATAAATGAAAAGTAAATTATGATAATATTGAAAGAATACTTAGAAAATCATGCAAATTCTTAAGGAAAGCTAGGCATTTACTTTATGGGAAGAAATAGTTCCTTTGTGGAGAAAATTGATAATTAGAAGTATAGAATTAGATATTTGTGAAAGAATGGTGAATTGCCCACTATTACATTGCATTATATCTCAGTCTTGGTACGCTATTCTAATTATGAGACAAAATTTATCCCAAATTCAAAATTCATCATACAAAGAAACACATATAATGACCATATTTCCTAAAATAGTCTCTGAAATTATGGGCACAATTTTTTCATGTTAAAGTGAGGTTTGCATTTTAATTTATAGGATGGCTCTCTGGATTGCTTTTCTGAACAATTTCATTTTAAGGACAGTTTGTAAGATAAGATAAAAGCAAAGCAAACTATATCATTAACACTTCTCTTTTTCTCTCCTATGTACCTGAAAAAGCCTCAGTTGAGAAACGTTTTCATTATTATACTTGGCAAAAATCTTTGATTTATAATGTATGTGTTATACAAAATGAGTGAAAAATGATGACAAAATTGTGATCTCCTTTCAAAGTATTTTAATTGTAACTGTCACTGATATGAAAGCTTTCAATTTGTAATTGTTTTCGTTTTTCTTAAGAGGGGCCAATTTCTTTTTTCTTATAAACCTAGAAATTCAGTTGTAATTTAATATTCTCGTCCATGTAATATTATTATAAGAGAATATTATAACATTATTGTAGGAATTTTTATATTGTTTTTGGTGACCTAGTCATGAAAATAAATGTTTAAAGATAATTTAAAATTTTTTTCTCCCATTTTGAGTAGTGATTTAGGTAAAACTACTGGAATGCAATTTGACTTGAGGAATCTGGTAGAGGCTTATTAAAATTTATATTTAAATATGATACTTAGAATTATTTTAATTTCAGAGCTATGTCATGATTTCTGGAACTTTTCATTTTTTATAATTTTGTTGACTGTGGCACACCATTGTAATTATTTCTGTACATGGAAAATATTGCTTAATCTGGAGCTTTCTAGAAACCATACTGGGGCACTGATACTATTCTTTTACTCTCCTTGTCCTATGTGAGATAATATACAATTTAGTATCTAAAACTACAAATATGTATTGTTGTCAAAAATGTTTTCATAAATACATGGAAAAGAATACAAAAGAATACATTTTCAAATAGTTGTGACTTCACTTGGTGGTTTCTTCTTAAAAGCAGTGCTAAACTGAAAATGTGAATGCGAAGGTCTCCTTTGTTTTTTTTTTTTTTTTAAGTATTATCCTTAGGAGACCCAACAGGAAATTAGTTAACATGATTTTTAATTTGTCTCAAGGCCTTTGGAAAGAAACTGGCTCTCATAATGTGCATGGTTGAACATTGTACAGAAATAAATATCTCCCCCTTGGAATTCAAATTGTATCTAGTAGTACTATTTTTATGCCTCTTACTAGGAAACGAAATACCTCTAAATTTAGTGCTTTGGAATTTTATTTCCACTAAAAATTTCTTCAGATATGCGAACACCATAGTAACAACTTTGCGAGCTGATTTTTCATTACAGTTTCCCGATAGGAGCTTCACTGAAGACAGTTCCTTTGGGATGACTGAGACTAAAAATCAATTCTGATAACATTGGAACAAATTTAAAAGTAAAAAAAAAATCAAATAAACCATGCATAGTACAGATAAATAGACTTTCACTTAAAACAAAGTTTTATTTTGGATTTTTGATATTTTTGTCACAAGCTAAAACTCACTTTTGAAACTTTTCCTTAAATTATTTTATATGTTCATTAGATTTTCTCACTTTGGAAAAGACAGATCCTTTACCAGGGATGTGGAAATGTGAGCTGAATTTACTAATGGCCTACAAAACATCTTTTGCATACTTTATGATAACAATGTCTTTACAAAACCTACAGGTAAGTCACATGGGTGTGAAAAGATAAATGCAATAAATCTGTTTTAATGAGAAGCTAATAATCAGTTCATTATTTTCAAGAAAGTCATTGCATTTTGCAAAAAAAAAAAAAACCTGTAGTACACTAGACTGAGTTCTGATCGTCTTGAAAAGAAGTCTGTCAAAATAAATCAGGCTGATAAGTGATTAGCAGAACGTGTAGTCTGTCATTTTTAAATATGTGCCCAATTTCTTCACATAAATCTTACCTTTAAAATTTTCAAGGGGAAAATTTATTTTGAGCACATTGCCATGAATATCAGTTGACATTTATACAGCGCACAGGATTTATACTGTGGGTTAGAGTGTCGGCCATAATTCCAGGCTGATAGTTTGTAAAGGGAAGATTCCATTTTGTACTGTTTATAAAATGTTACTCTGCAGTTCCCTGCTCCAAGACTAACAAAGTCTATCCAAGTATAGTCAAGCACTGCAGTTTAACTTATTGCATTCATTAAACTAGGCTTAGATTGTCCTAATTATATGTTATCAACAATTAAGAAATGGATCACATGCCACAGACTGGCTAAAACATTCTGTATGCTTGGCTGGATGCCAAGGAAGGTGTCGAGTTCCATTCTACCTTGTCATCAGCTGCGTCTCTGCTTTTGCAGCACAAGCAGCAGCTGTGCTAGACAAAATAATCTAAATTCTCACATGTACTTTTCCTTTAGGAAACAGCTCACACTGAATCGCATTGGTGGTGTGAATAGTGCTGCACCTGAGTGAGTTTGTGCTGAAAATGTATTTTATGCAAATATAATTTTTAACTGATACCATCTTTCATGACTTTCCAATGCATTCGTCCTATCAAAATAACGGTCTCGCTTTTCATGCTGAAATTATTACCAAATGGATTCTGTGGGCAGCAAAGTACTCTTTGCTCCTTCAGCAATGATTTTCCTATACCTCAAATTACATAATTTTATAGGTGCTCTGTTTCAAAGGAAAACAATCTTTATTGATCCAAGCAGTCAGAATTAATCGGGAATCTCTGATCTCAAAACTCCTGGCAAAATCCTTCTATTTAGAATACCCGTGTGCCAGACGTTCAACACTTCACCAATTCTCGCGGGACGGTGGGTTATTCAAACACTCCGATTGTTCAATCTAGCGCGGCTGCTGAAAGCAGAGATTCAGCAAGGTTTCCTCCCGAACAGAGTCGGCCCTGGCCCCTGTTATGAAAGGCAAAATCCGACCTGACTTCTGCTTCCAATTGTCATCTTTGTTCTTAATACAGTGAAACGGATTTTAGAGGTCATTCTCCTTTCCCAGTGTCCTGCTGGGAGAGGATTCTGGAGCAGTAGGTGTGTGCGGCAGGCAGCAGGATGCCAGCGGTATAGACAGGCCGTGCTGGGGGGGGAGCGTGTCCTCAATGGTTCTCCACGCAGCGCACATGCGTGTTGCTGTGGATTTCCAGCCTCCAATGTATTTGCTTATTGAAAGCTTTGTTGCTTCCTGTAGAATCAAGGAAGGGGTCATACAAGTTTTTGGTTAGAAGGGGATAGCAAAGAGGTTCAAGAGATCCAGGCAAGGCTTCTGATTTGCATAGAACTTGTGCTGGGCCCTTTCATGATGACATCTGCTGAGACCTTTCTTGCTAGGCCATTAGCTTTGCAAATGTTTCACACTGGGAATTCCTTGCTGTTCTTTAGAATTCATAGACTAACTTTCCAAACTAACTTTCCAGAACGGTAATTTGTTCCGATTTCACAAAAGATTTTTTTTTTTTCCATTCTGGTATTTATTCTCAGGAAGGAATCTTTTTTTTTTTTTTTTTGGGTACCAGGGATTGAACTCACGACCTCGCGCTTGCCAGGCAGGCGCTTAAGCCACTGAGCTAAATCCCCAGCCCAAGGAATCTTTCCTGTTTGATCTAGGTAACATAGGGGACCTCTGCTCAAGAACAAGCCAGCCACACCAGTCCCATTGTTGATCTGATATTCTTTCATTTTCTGTCTCTGTCTCTGTCTCTCTCTGTCTCTGCCTTTGCTTCTTTTTCTTTCTCAGGTTTTGGCTTATTTCCATGCACCAGACTTGTAAACAATCAGTTCTTTTGGCCTCTGAGTGACAAAGTCTGGTTTCAGGGTTAGTGGTGGCTTTGCAGACTTTGATTATCACCTGCTAGGTGCTTGGTGCAGGATATGCTCCCAGGAGATGCTTAGTGACTACTGTGATTTTCAAATTTTTGTGGAGCTGTGCAAGAGATGTCCAACACTTGAGGAGAGGGTTAAAATAGTCTTTCCTTCTCGGATTACTCTTCTTTGATGGTTTTGTGTTGTTTTTAGAAATGCCCCATGTACTTCTTTATTATCTATTGCTGATTTTCTTCCATCTTTTTTTCTTTAGAAGCAGAGTCTTCTCCTTTCTTTCATCAGTTTTCCTCTCCTTTTGTGCTCTTTTATGTTGGCATTTGAGTTCAAGATAAATTGCTGGGACAGCTGCTTTCTCTGACCTCTTTAGACTGCTGACCACATCACCAACTGCTAGGGTGTGGTGCCATGGGCCTTCCAAGAGACCTGCTTCCAGGGGAAATAATGCAGAAATATCTTTGAGTTAGAACTTGCAACCCAACAGGAGAGAAGTCTCATAATTTTAAGCAGTGTAAAGTACATTCACCAGATTATGGGAGTGATTATTAAACTGCTAGATTTTGAAATCAGTCTAGCCCATCTTGGAATGTGAATACATGACTCAGATACTGGTCACTGATTAATACCAATACCACAAGGAAACCTTGGACAATCATTAGGTACATGCTGAAGCCTTCTTAGTGAAAGATTGCCTTATCTTTTCTTCAAAAACTCCAAGGGGAGCATTTTTATTTTATTCTTGTCTGTTGTCTTATAGCATCTACTACATTATTTGAGCTGAATTCTATTCTTTCATTAGCATTGTCTTTCACGGACACATATACATAAAAATAATATGTTTTTAGTATAGTTAGGTGTATAGATGTATTTCCAAAAAAGGAATACATTTTTGGTTTGTCTATGTCACTGAGAGAAAAGATAATTTTTTGATCATATGTGTAAGGTCTAGTTTACTTTTTGTTTCAAAATACTTAGGGCTAGAATTAAAGCAGAGTGTGTTAGTACTGAGACATTTCTGCTTTTTGATTCAAGAGCCCAGTGCATTCTTTTTACCATGAACATGCTTCTCCATTGCATCAGCAACCTTCTGTTCAACTACCGTGTGTTAAGAACATTGCAAGTAGAACCTGGTAGTTTCTTTGGGGTGTGGCTGCCTGCTCAGGGGCAATGTACAGGACAGACAGAGGCCCTTTACCACTCTGCAGCCGGGAGCAGAAATCACTGAAATCCTCTTAGGTATTAGAGAGGGGTAGCTGGAGTTATTCTGAAATCTCAAAAGGACTAACAAAGTTCATTCCATTTGTCATTGAAATTTGACAGTGATGTAGAACAAAACCTTTCCGCAGAGGGGGCTGGCTGCACCGAATTCCTTTTGCAACAAGGAAATTAGGTCAGAAGAAATTTAGGTCAACACCTTGCAGAGATGCCCTTATGCCTGAAAGGAGCCAGGAGAACTTAAAGCATTATGCACAGAAAGGTTATTGTTTTTTATTTCTAATTCAAAAAGTGGTACCTTCCTAAGTGATATAAATTCAGCTATGATTCAGCAAAGAAAATTACCTCTTGCATCATTGGCACTGCTCTTGATAAATCCAGGTGTTATCCTGAGGTGCTTCTAACCAAACCTGGATGACCCAGTTTAATCATGCAATTCAAGAAATATTTATCAAGCCTTCATTATGTGCAATAAGCCTATTAGATAATGGAAAGATTATAAAGATTAATAAGTACCTTCCTCCTACCAACCCTCCTTTACCGTTAAAAAGCTATAGATTAAAGAAGAAGAGAAGGCTGCAGTAAATGAAGGGGAACATGGCTAGAAGTTGTCAGTTTAGTCATCACCTGGGAATGAAATCCTACTGGGTTCCAGAGACATGAGAAATAATGAACAGGAGTTAAATCAAAGTGGCTCTAGACGAAGAGAAGAAAGAGATCGGGTTGGTATGATCGGGCAAAGAGGAACATGGCTTCCTAGGAAAACAAGGCCAACTTAATTGAACTTAAAATGAGTATGATTTCAGCAGATGGTGATCTCTAAGAGGTCCATGAGAGGAACTGGTAGAAATGGGCCCAGTGGTACCTGGGGGAGCCGCAGCTGTGACTGAGAGCTATGTGCAAAGGTAAAGGGGTAGGAATGAGTGTGCTGTATTTAGAGAACATCTAATGATCCACATGACTGTCAGTCACCATATGCCGACTCGAATGGATTAAGAAATGCCCCGTGGAGTATTGCACAGTCCTGGTGAATCTGCGTGTGACTGGCATACAGGCCAGCAAACTGTGGTGGGCAGGGGACAGGGAGACCCACCCTGGTTGTGGGTGGCACAAACTGATGGACTCACAGCCTGGATGGCTAAAAGGGGGAGAAAGAAGGGAGTTTATTTAGAAGAGCTCCAGTCTGTGAGTATGCCCACCCTTTGCTTCAGGGACCTCTGTCACCAGTTTTCTCAGCCTTCCAGGGAAGACTGTCACTCGACTGTCACTTTGGCTTCAGCCTTGGGCTGGAAGTGCACCCTCTGTCCCTCCTGTTCCCCCTGCTGAAGTGGACCACCTCTGATCCTGCAGACAGCCATGGTGAACTCTCCCACCTCTAATCCTCTAAGCTTCTCTGATAAATCCCTTACCATAATTACACATGTGTTTCCTATCGATTCTTATCCTCTAGAGATCTGTGACTAACGTAATCCATTCTGACTATACTGAGCACAGAAGACAGGAAGCGAAGTAGAGATGTGTCTAGGCTTAGCATGATGTTCCCGTACACCTAGAGTGAATTGAACATATCAAATGCTGAAAGCTGCACATACACCTAACCTACTGCTAAGCAACTTGGTACCCTGCAGAGTACTGGTCACTTACCTCTGAGGTCACATAGCTGACCAGGTGCTGCAGTTCTGATACAGTTCCCTTGCAACTCAAGCCAAGGATGGTACAGCATACGATTAGCTTGAGTAAATAAATAAACTCCAACGTCCAGCTATGTTTTCATATCATTGTAAACTTTAAAAATCATCAATGAAACCGTCATAGACAGGGGACCATCTAGAGTTAGAAAAGGCAACTTGTAATTTATTCAGACGTACTTCAGAGGCGAGACTAAGGAGGGCCGTAAGTAGGCTCTGTGGAGAGGGCTCCAGGAGTGTGCATGGCTCTGCTGTTGAGTGAGCCTGGGTGAATAGAGCGTAGCAGTGTTACACCATGAATCCTTATCCATTGTTCCAGAATGTCTCCGCGTACAGCTACTTAACCAACATCTTCACTGTTGCTAAAAGAAACAAGCAAAATTTTATTAAATGCACTTTGTAAAATATCCGAACTGAAGTCTCATTTGGTGTTTGCCCAGTTTAAACAAAGAAAGAAAAAGAGAGAGAGAGAGAGAAATATAAAAAATGAGCACAGCTTTTATTTTCATTGGTTATGTGACCACCTTCTCACTACATACATCAGTTAGCGAAGTCTGCTTTCAGCAGTGGAAATTTCATTATCACATCTAATTCTGGTTTGGTAGCACATTAAACTTTCAAACAGTTAATGACTCTGGTTTTCTTTCTGTTCAGCTTTACCTTTCATAAAAGCACCGGCAAGGGGAAAGAAATGACAGTAAGACTGAATTATGAACTTTAAAAAGTTGAGAACAAGTAACTACTTGTACTGTGAAAGCTGCTCCCTCTGCTCTTGATTAACTGTCTGCAATAGGTCAGTGGCGAGTGCTGTGTACCACGGCGATGACTGTCGCAGCAGACAAGCAGGGTAAATCACCGAGGGGGAGGGCCAGCCTGGCCTTTCTTGTAGGCTTTTCTTTAACATGTAGAGATGACCCAAACTCTCATTTAATAAAATAGCTCATTTCTTGGACATATTTCCAATATCTTCTGTAGATCATAATTTTAACAAGAAACAAAATAGCATGGGTTGTGAAGGAATCATTCGTTTTCTAATTGTTTACCCTCCAAGTTCTTTAGAAACTGATGAAGAAGGACATTCTGAATAAGATTTTGATCCCGGAAATAAGCTTTTGTGTGTGTGTGTGGGAGGGGAACAGGAGGGGAGTGC
>PVJX010002202.1:48414-135724 GCA_004027295.1 Dolichotis patagonum | reverse complement strand
AGGAGGAGGAGGAGGAAGGAGGAGGAGGAAGGAGGAGGAAGAGGAAGGAGGAAGAGGAGGAGGGAGGAGGAAGGAGGAAGAGGGAGGAAGAAGAAGAGGAGAAGGAGGAAGGAGGAGGAGAGAGGAGGAAGGAGGCACCTCCAAAATGACAGGTGCCTGGACCCAGGTCAGGGCCCCAGGCTCCTGCTGCCCAGCTGGTCCCGAGGTGGAGGGGCACCTCCTGGTTGCCCCTGTGAGGCCGTCGGCGCCCAGGCCTTCTCGGGGTGTGATGCCACCAGGGACACAGCTGTCACCTGTGAGTGGGCGTGAGCACTGACGGCTGGGGACCCTGCTCCCTGCTTGTGCCAGGATGGCTGCCTCGTCCTGCTGGAAGCCTGGGGGTCACCAGCTAGGGCCCCGGGACAGCTAGGAAGTCAAAAGTTCTCCATGGAATTCTGGTCGCTGGACATACAGGAGGAGAAAGGGCAGGTATTCTACTTAATCAGCAAGAGCTGGAGGGAACACAGCCGCCACGGGACCTGTCTGTCACCGCAGGACGCCCGGAAGCACCCACACCTCGGAGCAGGCAGGTGTTGGCCTCTCCCCTCCCCTCTCCTCTCCTCGCCCCTTCTCTCTTCCCTCTCCCTCCCCCCTCCTCCTCTCCTCTCCTCCCCGCCCTCTCCTCTCTCCCCATCTGTTCCTCCACTCTTCTCCCCTCCTCTCCTTCTCCTGAGGAGAAGGAAGTTGGTGACTGTGACCAAGAGTGGCACTAATTTACGGTCCTGCGGAGAGAGGTCCCAGATGCCCTAATCCCGGCTGTTTCCATGGTCCGTGCCAAGCCTGTGTTGGAAGGAGAAAGCAGCATCTGCTCCAGAGGACCAGGACGCTGACTGGATTCTGACCTCCGCCCCGGCCGCCGTCCTCTCTCCCTTCCTGGGAGGAGTGTGGGGCCAGGCCGGAGCCTGGGCTCAGGGCTGGCCACCCCGTGGACGGGAGCTCGGCAGCGTGGCCTGGGACCTACACCCAGGCCTCTGCTTTCCCTGGGTCTGAGTGCCCAGAGGCCAGTGGGGAGGCCTCTGAAGTAGAGGAGGGGACCGAGGTGACGGGAAGGTAACCCTGACTCACTCCCTGCCGGAGGGCGAGCACAGGGCTGCAGCGCTTTGGAAACCTGTGCTGTCCTGTGCTCTGTTGGAGATGAACCCGTCCTGTGGCCCAGCCTTTCCACTCGTGAGTGGGCACCTTGCAAAGTGACCCGGGAGCATCAGGAGACACAGGTATGTCCAGGGCAGCTTCACTGCCACCACATGCCCATCAGCTGTGGAAGGGAAAACCACAGAATGCACAAGTGGCCTTGATGCTGCAGAGCCTGGAAATGGGGACGTGACGATGCAGCCGTGACTGGGCTGAGACACAGACCAAGGCTGGGGGAAAGCTCGTGTCCGTGGACTGACTCTAGGCTCTGCCCTGGGGCAGGGAAAGCACACTTCTGGCTGTGTCTGGAGCCGTGGGGACGTGTGACCTTAGGTCTGCGTCTGGTCCTGGCCCCTTCCTCTCTGGTGCTGCCCCCTGCTTTGCTTCCTGGCCGCCATGAGGTGAGCACATTGCTCTGCTAAGCCCTTCCGCCGTGACATTTCACCTTGGAGCAGCCGTGGACTGAATCCCCTGAACCTGTGCCAGGTTCACGCGCTCCTTTTTAACATTGGGGGCATTGGTACCGCGTCTCAACGGTAGGAAAGCTGACTAACTCAAAGATATAGGGGTGGAAAACAGGGCAATGCCTTTCTGGGCAATTATAAAAGATCATGGCCAGTACCCCTGAAACAAAGACAAAAGTGTAGGAAATTCATTCGACCATAGTTTTTTACAGGACACCAAAGTCTTCAAGACAAGGCCCCAGAAACTCAGATGCGCTCCCCACTTTTACCCATAGGTTCGCTGAAACATGGACAGCTGGGTAGAAATATAACTGGACAAAACCATCTGATTTAAAACAGTAAACACACAAGAGAGACCCAGCAAGGTCTGTGTGTCTCCACCCTTCTTGACCCTCCATGCAGCTTGCTCTTCTCCCAGGGAAGGGATGAGACTGTTTCCAAAACAAGGTCAGAAGAGGTAGGTCAGAGAATTTATGAACAGCCCTAACCGGAAGGTGGGAGACTGGAGAAACAGATTTGGACAGCGGTGGCCTTGGGGAAAACGGTTAATGCTTTGTATGGTGAATTAGAGAGAGAGGAGCTCTCCTTCCCATGGCCCCCTGGGTGGAGCCAGAGACAGAAACAAACAGGAGAAGTTCGGGAAGAAACTCTGCTTGTGAAGCCTTCACTTTGGGGTATCCCTTAGTGAGCCCCAACAAGGGAAAGAAACCAGACCCCAAAGGATTTGTATTTTAGGCTTTCCATTTACAAAATGAGCGAAAATAAGTGACGGTCTTTGGCAATGCACACTGGAATGGACGCATAAAGACAACTGTGGGTGATTTTGGTTCAAGGTGGTGACTACTGGTGATGGTTAAGCCTGGTGGTGTCCACTTGGTCACCTCGGGCGCAGCCCAGCGGTTAGTGGAGAAACACTTCGTGGCATGTCTGGGCGGGTCATGGAGGCCCCGCCTTGGGCCTGCGTTTGTCCTCGCCCGCCCCTGACCCTGCTCCCCTGCTCGGCCTCTTAGCCGCTTGAACTAGGCAGTTTGGCTCCACCGTGGAGCTTCCGCCGCGATGTTCCTGCCTTGGAGCTGGGATTCGTAGACTGACCCCCTAAAACTGTGAGGAAATTAAGCTTCCTCCTACGTTAAGTGGTCAGTGTCGGGAAAGCTGGTTACTACGCCGTCTTTGGGTGGGACGAGGGGAGTGTGCGACTGGAACGAGGGTGAAGGAAGATTGGAGAGTGCTGAGTGTCCCCCGGTGGGCGTCTGATGGTCATTAAGTGGTACCTTTGCGATTCAGTACCGCTCTGTGTATGTTAGTCCCCTGCAGCCACCCACAGAGTCCCATGGCTACTATGGGGTGGGGCTGGATGCTTCTGGGTCTCCCTAATCCCCCACCATGCTGCCTCTCAGCGATGGTCTCAGGACCTTCTGTCCAGCCTTTTCCACACAAATTCTGCCATCTCCTGGCCGGAGGTTCTTAGGCTGGGGTCCGCCTGTTTCAGGCATCTGTCCCCTCCTTGCCTTACAAGGAGCAGCTCTGGTGTTCCCTTAAGATTCCAAGTGGGACTGGCGGCCTAGAAAATGTTAACAATCAGTCCCGGGGCTGGGGTGCGGCTCGGTGGCAGCGTGCACACCCGGGCTGCTGGTGGCCTCGCTTCTGGCCTCAAAACTCTGGGAGCACAGCCAGCTGTGAACGAGGCCCCGGAACGTCTGGGGCTCGCTTGCCCCTGCTGGCTCTGTGTCTACCACCTCCAGTGGCACCAGGAGAGGAAGCACAGTTGTCATCCTGAAGACTGAGCTGGTGGGCAGCAGCGGCCCCTGGAGAAGCAATGCGAGATCTTGGAAGAGTGTCTTCTGCCCGTGTGCCGGGAGGGAAAGAAAGGGCCGGGAGCCTGGGGCCAGCGGACACCGCCTGCCCTGGGGCCCTGGAGCCCCCCTTTCCCAGAGAGCCTCAGGCCTCCTCCGCCTGGAAACTCCTGCTGTCGGGTTCACGCGGGGTCCGGAGCCCAGGGTGGGGGTGCAGTAGCATTTGCTTTCCTGCCTGTGACTCCAGGAACACTTCGTTTATGCCTGCATCCTGGTCTGTCAGAATCCTGGTCTTCTGAGCTCACCCAGAGCCATCCGTTAAACTCCGCTTACAAACCAGTTCAAAGCCTCTGAACCACGAGCAGGCACAGTCACAGCAGCGGCCCCACTCCTGATGCCAGTGGTGCGCGTCGGTCAGCTTCCCGCCGCCGTGACCACACACCGCAGATAGCCACTCGGAGGCGGGCTGATGGCCTCGGAGGTTCCAGTCCAGGTGTGGCTGTCTGCTGCATCTGGCTGAGCGGAACATCGTGGCAAAGCTGCCGGGAAGCAGAGACACTGAGTTTGGGCCAGGGAGGAAGAGGTCAGGGACGTGTCTGTTTCCAAGCCATGGCAGGAAGGACCTATATCGCCCAGATAGGCCCTACTGCCTCTAAGCCCACTCAGCAAACGAGCTAAGAGCAGATGAATGCACGCGGTGAGATCAGCACCCTGAGGTGCAGTGCCTTCCAAGGCCAGGAGCCAAGCCCTCGACACAGCGAGTCTCGTGGGGGACGTTTTGGGTCCCAGCCGTGACACTCAGGTGATGCCAGGGTTAAGTGGGGCTCAGTAGGGGTCTGGAAACATTGGCTTTCTAGACTTCTCTTCATCATCCGTGGGGAGAACTCTGCTGCCCTTACCAGCTGGCTGCCTCCCTGACTCCTGGGTTCCCTGAGACCCGGGGCCCAGGCACTGTCCACACTGTCCAGTGTCAGTGGTGTCCACACCTTGCTGTGGGACTTTGCTGCAAATGCAGATTTGCAGGCCTGTCCTACCTCACTGAGTTCATTTAGCCACATTCCAGGGATCCGCGTGCCCAGCCACGCCGAGGACTGCTTGTCTGATCACCCCACCGAGGGTCCCGCTCGCCTCCCAACCTGCGCCGTGAGCTTTGCCATCAGAGACGAGAATGGAAACAGCGACGCTGCTCACAGTGGGCTGCTCGCCCGGCCTGGTGCCGAGCACCTTCCCTCCCTCCCGCTCGGGTCCCCGCACAGCGAGGCCCCGCGGAGTGCGGTACCGCCGTCCTCACAGCAAAGAGCGCCAAGGAGCTGCAGGGGTGGCAGCCCTTCTGCAAGGCCTCGCTGCAAGTGACCGGGACATCAAGGATCCCAGTGTGGGCCGGGGACAAGCACCTGCCTGGGGAGCATGAGGTCGTGAGTTTGATCCCAGGTACCAAAAACCAAACCAAACCATAAAGGCTTCAAACCCAAGCTGAGGGGCCCTGGGCTGCTGAGACACAGATGTAGCCGGTGTGCGTTTTTCTGGCTTCAGGAAACATGGAAGTGGTTGTTCCGGTTTGCTCTTTCTTTTGTCAGCCGCATGTGACAGCTCTGCGTGCTTCTCTTTCTTGCCGACATATTTCATCTCTTGGTAGTTTTTAAATTTTATTTTATTTTTTATTTTTTGGGTCTCACTAGGTAGTTCAGTTTAAGCTGGCCTGGAACTCACTGTGTAGCCCAGGCTGGCCTTGAATTTGTGGTGATCCTCCTGCCTCAGCCTCCCGAGGACTGGGATTACAGCGTGCAGCACCACGCCCGGCTCATCTTTCCACATTTCAACCATGTATTCAGAGTCCGTGTATTTCTTAAAGCTCTTTGGCAGGTACTGTTGCTTAGTGGTCACCACTGGTGCCTACCCAGCATTTGTAAACTCTGATTGAATAGAATCCTGTTTTCCCCGTTACTCCTCTCCCGACCCAGGACTTCCGGGGAAGCTGGCTGGGCTGAGGCTGGCTTCGAGCCTTAGTTTCAGGGACTCCCACTCACCTTCATGCCAGGGGACCCAGTGCTGTGCAGCTACCGTTAGGGCCTTTAGGAGGACCGGGAGAATGTGTCTCACTCAGCAGTGAGTTACAGCGGATCTGCTTACAGATGGTCAGTCTTGGCTGTGACACCTGGGACTTCTGCCATGGGTCACTGGCTTCTAAGCAGCTCACCCCACAGGAGACAGAGCAGGGTCTCTAACACTGCTGAGCTGCCCGGTGAGCCCCCTGCCCGCCCGGGACGCCGGATCGGGCAGAGTCAGGAAGGGTCTGCGGCTTGCTCCCCTCTGCCTGGGCTCCCTCCCTGTCCCTGAAGGCCACGGGCGGAGGGAGGTCACACTCCTGGGCGAGTCCTGCCTCTTCCACTCCAGGCCGCAGGTCCTGGGCCAGCGCGGCACCTTCTGGAGCCTCACGTGTGTACCTGGGGCCCAAGAACCCCGGCTTGCTTCACAGGGTCACAGCAAAGGACCCCAGCCCCAGACCGTCCAAGCTGCGGGGACACCCGGACCAACACTGCTGAGACACAGGCACAGGCTGAGCAGGGACCTGGCCTAGCCCCCCAGAATTACACTGATATCTCTGCCTTTGGCCCACACGCCAGGCCAGGCTCTCCTCTCCCCAGCCCCACCCCCAGGTTGGTGGTCCCCCCCACCCCGCCCCAGACTGGCATCTCCCACCCAGGGGCCAGGCCTTTGTGTCTCTCGGGGCTGCACCCCTGCGCCCATGGCAGCGTCTGCTCATTTCTCTTGGGAGCTGCCTGGCTGCAGAAAAAGGCCTTGGACGCCTTCTCTTTTCAGCCAGCCTTTATTGAATTTCACCTCCATGTTTTTTCTTTGCAAACAGGAACATCATTTATCTTGGACGCTGAGTTGCAGAGGTCTTCAAAAGCTTTCTCTCTTCCCAGCTGCGTTTGTTGACACACAGTCAATCTGTGTCTGGCCGCCACCCCCGTCCCCTGCAGCCCCCCCAGCAGGCCGTAAAGTGTCTGCAGCTGCGCCCTTTATGGCCCTCCCCTTTCTGTGCTGCGTGGAGGAGGAGCGGAAATAGAGCGCAGCCTTTACTGCCGACAAAAAGGGACAATTTTAAAACAGTTTTGCTTTTCATCAGGGAAGCTGATGGCACAAAAGAAAGTGCATCACTTTATTGTAAACGCTTTTAAAATATGGGTCACTTGGCCATAATCGGCCCCAAAGGGTGGAACAATTTAAAGCCCAAAGCAGTTGCACAGATACGGGTTTCCCCGCTGCCTTTTAAATTATGCTAATCAACATCAAGAAGAGTGGGGTGGGGCTAGGGGGTGGGGCTTGGCCCTCTCCAAGGAGCCCCCACGCTGTCCAGCTCCTCCCCTCCACGCCTGGAGGACTAACAGCCGCGGGCCGTTGACTTTCTGCTCCCGCTTGGGGGTGATCTCAGAGGAGGGGCGCGGTTTCCTGGTGTGGGGACCGAGCCTGGGGCCCGGTGGGGTGGGGCAGGCAGGGAGGTGCTGGCCTCTCTGATTTTGAAAGTAAGATGTTGACGGGTTGCGAGGTTGTCAGGGTGATATCGGGTGATTAGAGGCGGCAGAATGAGACGCCATGGTCAGAGTAAAAGGCAAAGGCGACCTTTGCAGTCTAAGCTGGCACCGGGCTGGAGAAAGAGGCGGCACTTGAGAAGCTGGACCGCGCAGAGGGTGAAGGTGGGCCGGGCTGCCGCTCCTGAGAGCCAGCGGGTGGCATGGCGCAGGGCCTGGAGCAGCCCTGGGAGCCAGACTCCAGTCCTGGCGAGGCTCCTGGCACCCTTCTGAAGCCCAGGCCTGCCAAGGAATGAGGCGAGAGAGAGCCGAGAAGCCTCCGTCGCACAGCCCTGCTGCGAGCAGCCAGCGAGATGAGAGCGCAGGGGCTGGTCTCGGCGACAGCCTGAAAATGTGTGAGGAGACTAGTCTTGAGCCAGGACATGGAGCCCCAGGACAGATACAGGGTTCCTGGTGGCCAGACAGCTGCCCAAGACACACATTCCAATTTGAAGCTAGAAGGGACGGGCACAAGGGCTGGCTGGAAGCCTCCTGGATGGGGACGCCCCAAGGGGACAGAATGGATCAGGCTGCTGAGACCTGCACGGTCCCCTCAGGCTGGCAGAGGGCAGGGCCTGGGTTTGCTCATCTGTTTCTGATGCCAAGTTCACAGCTGGCTGCTTTGGTGGTGCCAGCCGGGCACCTCCGCTCCCCCCAGTGAAGAGGCACAGGAGGCCCAGCTCCGCCGCCGTCCCAGTGAGCTCCGCGGTTAATCACGCAAAGCCCGTGCACACGTCACAGAGTAGGAACCCAGAGCCGCCTTGTTCTTACTCCCGCTGACCCGGAGGCAAGGGATGGGGCTGGCAGGGAGGTTGCTGTTCCCCTCACTTCTCCCCTGGTTCTTGCTCCTTCCCACCTGCCCGCCTGCCAGGCAAGGGGAAGAGTGGAAGCACCTAGGACTGGTCTCTCCAGTGACCAGATCAGCTTGTGACTAAACCAGTGTGACATGGAAACTTAAAACACCACGGGGGAAGCACAGATGGCATGAAATCTCTGCCGTCTCCAGCTGCGTTCCTTCCGACAGTTACTTTCCCACGCTGGGCCTCGGCCTCCCGTCAGTTCAAAGTTCCTCAACCCTGGGGCTAGCGTTCATAGTCACCATCTTTCCCGGGAGTCTCCCTGTCTTGGGTTTTGCACCACAGAAAATGGCAGTGTCTCAGGTCACTGACGTCAGGACCAGTAAGAGGACGGCCAGGCTGTTAAGATGAAGTATAAACGAGGCTCCCTGGAAGACATCACTGGAAGCAGATTCTCCAGGAAGACAGCGCTGCCCGGACGTACTCAGGGCTGCCATCGCCGTGCTCCTGCAGTTTTCTTCTGACGGTTGTCACACTGCGGGTCCTGCTGGTGACGGTAACAACAGCAACACTTGTGTGTGCGAGGAGCCAGGCACTCAGTCCAGGCCTCTCCCAGGCGAGGCAGGCGCGCCCTCCAGAGCCACGATCCACTCCTGCTGCACGCACTGTTGTGCAAGTGTAGGAAGAACTGCAGGAACTTTTACACCTCGCTTGTTCTCTTAACAACAGTTAAGATGGGCGGGAACTGGAAAAACATTTTCTAAAATAAAAAATAAGGGAGAAACAAGTACAAACAAGCTTAGGAAATGCAGGCAACCTGGGACTCCAGGCCTGGGTTCTCGATGCTCCTGGACATGTGTGGTATTTATCCCCTGGACAAGTCCCGGGACGGCATTGCTTCCGGGTGGCCCAGGGACACTGTCGTGTAGTCTCCCACCCAAGCTCACCACCCAGCAGTTCAGCTGCATTGCTCGGGTGTGGCTGACTTATTTTTGGTTATCACTGACTGGATCTGGCCTTCGATGGCAGAACAGCTGAAGCCCATCACTGGTTAATCCCAGCCCGGGAAGTTTCTGTCGGCCCTGTCTGCGTCCGTTTTCCGCAGGAGAGGACATCCTCACACGCCCAGTGCCCCTTGGTAGTCTCTTCGTGCTCAAAGTGAGACTTGGAGGACCTATTCGGACGCTCCGTGTGGGTGATGTGTCCCTCCAAGGCCCACCTGACGGAGGGGGTTCCATCACTGCTGGGCTGTCACTGCTGCAGGCCCTGTGCACGGCCTGGAGAGATGACCCCGGCGGTCTGCTTCGCTTTCTTGGCTTCTGTCAGTGGTGCTCAAACTGCACGTTGTCTGAGAAGCCTCCCTGATGACCCTAAAACTCACACCTGGCCCGGCGTCAGGCTCAGCGCGCTGACTTGCACTCACCAGCGCACTGCGCTTCTCTGGTGCCCGTCTCCAGGAGAGTGGGGGCCCATGAGGCCAGTGTCTCCCTCTTGTGCTCCGACACGTCTTCTGCATCAGTGGCAGGGCTTGGTGTCAGTCCTGGGCGCAGCCACTGAACCAACAGGTGAATACATGGTGATGCCCGCATGGGATGTGATCTTGCCAGCGGAGGGCCCCCATCTTGGGGCAGCATTCCCAGCCGGCATGGTCCTGGTTGCCGGTGTTCTTGGAGCTGCCTGGGGGCAGAGACTGAGTTTCCAGCGATGGAGCATGTGGCCTATCACCCAAGCCTCGTCTCAGCAGCGGACACCTCTCTCCTCCGTGCCAGGGCCCTTGGTCTGGAGCCCTCTGAGCGAACTTGGGGAACTTCCGGCTCGTCCTGAGGGAGGCAGCAGAGGTGGAAAAGCTGCTCGCTTCAAACCCTACTACGGGCGTTTTCTCAGGAGGACCTGGTGTGACTCCTGGGCCACTTCTGGGTTTCGGCACAGTCTGTCTAGTGGCTGCTGTGGGTGTTTAACGTCTTTCCGAGGGAAAGGCACTGATCGGTAGCATTTGTGGATTCCCATGGTGTGAACCCTCCACATCATGTGACCGCCATGGCATCACCAAACATGGATTTCTCCTCTAATATCACCAGACCCAGTTCTCACTAATGACATCACGTGACCGCCATGGCATCACCAAACGTGGATTTCACCTCTGTAATGTCACCAGCCCCGGTTCTCAGTTGAGGTGAGGCCCTGCCTCATCTCCGTTTCTCCCCTCAGCTGTTCTCCACCTCCTCCCTACGCAACCTCCTCCTAATACTTTGTTCAGCTGGAGTTTCTGATACTTGTTAACAAGAGTTATCTTTTTAATGGTAAGAATTGGCTTTGAAGCCTGAGGTTCCCAGGAGCCCCCTTCCACACCACAGCTGTCTGTATTGCAGCTGAGAAAGACTGGCACACGCACATGTCCACACGTGCTGCTTGCACGTCCGAGGCACTGCTTCGTCAGACATCCGTGACACCTGGTGATGGCCACTTCCCAGACTGTCCCCAGATCTCATGTGCTCAGGGCCTCGTCTCTGGTCTGGCATTAGGAGGTGGCAGAAACTTAGAGAGGTGGAGCCCAGTGAAGGCCTTCTGGTCACTGGGAGCTTGCTCTTGAAGACTGTCGCACTCCAGACCTTCCTCTTCTATTCTCAGCCGTGAAGTGAAAGGGCTTCCCGTGCTGCAGACGCCCCACCATGATGTGCTCCTTACCACTGGGCCAAGAGCAACAGGGCCAACGGACCATGGACTGAGATCGCCAAAACCGTAAGCCTAGATGAACCTTTTATTTCTAAGTCATCTCGGGCATTTTGTTACAGTAAGAGAAAGCCGTGTCACACACAGATTTCCAGAGTCCCTGAAGCTCCACCCACCTATTCCACCAGTTCCTTACATTGGAAGCCAGGGTCTTAGACGGTCTTTTCCCCATAGTCATCCTCATCCCGAGTTTAAACGAACTCTTTCTGGGCTTTCCCCGAGGCCATACTGTGCTTGCATCCAGCCCCTCGCCCACACTCACTGCCAGACACTAAGCAGCAGCTTCCCGTCTGGGCCCTTCACTGTCTTCCTGTGCTTTCCCCACTCTTTACTGTGCAGCCAGTAACATTCCTGTGTCCCTTCCTTGCCACAAATGCTGACAATCACAAGATGCAGACTGTGGGCTTCCATAAGCCTCAACCTCTGCGTCTGTAAACACACCACGTACCTTCTGCCCACAAGCGGGGATGTGAGCCAGTTCTGGCAAGAGCAGCTTCTCTTGGACACGGCAGCTCAGATGCCCGCTGTAACATTCCTCATTTTCACCCTCCCAATCCTCCTGGCGTCCAGCAACTCAGCTTGGCCTTTGGTCACACACTTACACAGCAGGCCTTGTGGAGATAGGGACTGTGGAGGCAGGTTTGTGTCCCCAAGCACCTTGAACAGCAGCTGGGACACAGCTGGTGTTCATGCGTGCTTACTGGACAAGCGATGGCCTGGCGCACTCCTGAGCGTCGTCTTCTCTTACTGATGACCGCTGGGATCTGCACAGCACGGGCAGGGAAGGGAAGCAGCGTGCTGGGAAGGCTTCTCAGTTCTTCCGGCTGTATCAGCTTCTCTTAACAGACCTTTCCTCTCATTATACGAGCAGTATGCAGACAGCATAGTATTTACATAGATTCTGCCATCAGACAGACTTGAATTCGAACTGCTGCTTGTCGCAGATTATAAGCAAATGAAGAAAGCCATGTCTTGGCGGCCAGTGCAGATGGAAGCCTTTTCTAACAGGGCTGGTTCTGTAAGGCTCTAGGGACACTAACCCAGAGCGCGCACACCAAGTGCACACCATAGCAACTGCTCCGTAAGCATGTCCAACGCACAAAAGGAAAAGGCGTAGGACCCTGGCACACAGCTGGAGGCCTAGATCTATGGCTTAGGACAGTGATGGCGAACCTATCAGAGCTTTCAATGGTATGTGCAGCCTGCCATGGCACTCGTGCCATCGGTTGCCACCCTGGCTTAGGATCTTCACGTACTGTATTGCAATGCGATCTGACTTCAGAAGCCTTGGAGAATCATTTGGACCTTTTCTATGGGGCAGGTTTTCTCTGCCAGGTTCACTGGAACCACAAAACTCAGCAACCAGAGCTGCTATCTCCTCCATGTCTGACAGCTGCCCGGTGGTAGTCACTGTTCTGGACACCCAGGAGGTGGTCACTCTCTGCGGCCCAGTCAGGGCCTTTCAAGGTGGCCCAGCCCCTGCAGCAGTGCTGCTCGGTGTTCCGCGGAGCTGGCACAGGCTAAGCGCAGGCGAGTCCCCTCCCTGGCTTACCAGTCTTTCCCGCCCCGGCCCTGCTCTGCTCTGCTCCCAGGGAACTGGTCCTCTGCCCTCTCCACACTGCGCCACTGCACACCAACAGCTCCGACAGGGCTTGGTCTTCTTGAGATGCTCCTCATCCTCGAGCACCCCTTCCACCTCTGGAAAAGCAGTGAATATCACCCCCAAGAAAATCGACAGCGGTCACCGGACCCCCACCACACACGGCCGACACCTCAGAGCACTGTTAGGATGCAGGCTGTGTTGTCCGGCTCCCCGGCCCCTGAAGCGGCTCTCCCTGAATGCTTCGTCCAGCTGGTCACCATGTGCTGCAAGCCTGGGTCCTGGGGCTCTGCAGGGCCGGCTTCTGGGAAGCAGGCAGCAGGCGTTTGGGGGCAAGGGGCAGAGCTGTCACTAAGGATGTTTCCTCTGTTAGGAAGAACACTGGCTAGGCAGTTAGTGCTTGCTACAAGTCACGGAATGGAGTATCATATAGCCACGAACATTTGAACAGTATTTATTGATATGGGAAAATACTCACAATTGTTAAAGAAAGCAGGATACAAATCTGTAAGTACAGCACGATCCCAATCTTGTAGTAAAATAAATTATATATGCATAGAAAAATACAAGGAAATACACTAAAACATTAACAGGGATTATCTCAAGAGAGGTGGGATTTGGGGCAAATTATTTTGCTTTCTGTGTTTCCCAAACTTTCCACAGTGAAGAGGAGGCTACTTTTATAAACAGAGGCGCGGATGAGTGACACCCAGTCTGCGGAGGCAGCAAGACCAACACAGTCCTGTGGTTTGAAGTCACCCGTGCGGCCTCAGCTGTCTCCTCCTTTAAAAGGAGTGCGGGTCATGTCTCCCGTACTCAGCGACTATTCTAGATCTCCTGCTACCCTGAAGCCAGAGTTAGGACCTGTTCTTCCAGCCTTCACTTCTGAGGTCAGGAGGAGCGCGGCAGAGGCCTGCCAAGGGTGCTGGCCAAGGAACCCCGTCAACCCCTCCGTAGGGGGGCGCCTGCCGGCCTGACCTACCCCAAAGGGTTCAGGTCCTCACTCACACTCACACTCCGGGGTGCCGCCTTGCTCAGGGCTCTCAGCCTTGCTCAGCTGACCTGGTCACTGCATGACAGGGCCCGAGAATGCCCGCCAGCCCTGGCCTCCTCTGTGCCCTGTAGGCCAAGGCCTGGGGAGCCGAGCGTGGTCCAGCTGTGGGGCGGCGGGGAGAGGGATCAGGCCGATAGCAAGGCTCCCTGCCTCGGGACACAGTGAGGGGTGCGGACAGGTCACAGAGGGGCCCACGCATCTCCCACACGCACTGTCTTTTCCTGAGGCCAAGGAGGCCACTCCCACGTTCTCCCCTTGCCAAATCTTCCCCTCTAAAAAAGGCAAATGAAATGGAGCTCAACGCACAGAGAGCACAGGGCTGCTGACAGTCAGGAGGATGGACTTTCATCAGACACATTTTCTTTACGCAGGCTCACACACATATGAAAGTTAAGCAACTGTAAAAATTACAGATACTTTAATAGTGCATTTATAAAAAATTTATAAAATGCATTTGTAGAACAAAATAAAAATACCGTCATTCTTTTTTCCTAAATTTGTTTCCACTTAAAGTGATTAACTGCCAAGTTCCATTTTGCTGTTGGTTGAAACACGGGTCACTCACAAGCTCTCCAGCTATTTTGCATGAGCATCCTCAAATGTGTTCATCTTTCCCAGTCTTTTATAAAGTGTATGTATTGATTGCAGGATTTAATTTATTCCTTTAGATAAGAAACTCTGGGTCACCACAGTGAGAGCACATGGCCAAGGAGCATGGGGTTTCTGGGCCACTGCTGTGGAACCCCTGCTAAGCCCATAGTCCCCGACTCGCCACGCCTTGAACAGTCTTCAATTCTTATCTTGCTATCTAGTTTTCAATTGACTTTTTTTTGGCATGAAAATCAGATGCACTAATATATTGAAAATGTATGCAAATTTTAGTAAAGAAGCTAAGAGTGATATTAAGATGTAGGAATGAAGTGCAAGAAACCTTTGACCGCTCCACGGGGTTAGGAGACCCACTTCCTGACTTGTAGCTTGCCAGAGAAGAAATTTCTGGATAAATGAAGTCGCACCAATCCTCCAGGTAATTCACCTGTGCTTACAAAGCCTCTTAGGATGACAAGTGAGCTAGGGGGTGGAAAGAACACCTGAAGAGCACACACGGCTAGCCAGTTACACCTCAGCCCTATAAAGAAACACACAGATGTCTAAATTGAATCAACCCCAATGTTTTATTTAATTTAAAGTTTTAAAAGGCAGTGGTTAAGCACATTATCCGTGTGAATGTGTGTGTGTGTGTGCACGCGCGCCCCTGGCACACACACACACACATACAAACGTATAAAAGGAAACCGACCCTTTTCAATGTCAGCCATCAACCTACTGGGCTCGTCTACCCCATGCGTGCATTTCTACTTATTCATATGACCAGTTCTAACAGTAAAAATAAAGACCCTTAATCAGTTTGACAGTAACTATCTGTGTTTCTTTTTTAAATAAATAAAGTTACCATTAAACTGATCCATCTGGTAGAAAGGCAGCACACACACACAGACACACACACACACGCTGACCCCAGCTGAGAACACATGAGGGATGAATGACCCTTATGTACAGATGGTGCTGCTGACCCTGGCTCCTGGCCCACGGGGTCCCCGCTCCCTCTGCGGGACAGCTGGGCCTCAGAGCGCGGCTCCCCACGCCAGGGCCCCAGGCCTCAGGCAGGTCAGGGAAGAAGGGGTTTGGGCTGCCTGGGGAGGGAACCACCGCCAGGACCCTAGCGCAGACACGCACATGTGTGGGGGGACCCAGCCCTGCGGTCTGGGGCTCTATGCGCATGTGTGTGGGTTTCTGAACGTATAAAACTGACAGGAGGACGGGTAGCTTTCCAGAGCAGCCAGTCCCGACCCGCCCGGGAGCCCCTTGCTGGCCCTCACCCGTGGCCTCCGGCTGGGAGGCAGCAGCCAGAGGGAGGGAGCGGCCAAACCCGCTGCTGGTCACCTCGGCGGCGGCGAGGGCGCCATGGGCTCAGCTGGCAGAGGCCTGCAGTGAGGGCCTCCCGCCTCCTCGCTCTGCCTCCCGCCCTGCAGTGCGTCCACCTGCAGCTCGGTACAAATGCCTCAAAATCGCAAAAACACAGGATCACCTCTTAAATATGCTGGATTCTCAACGAGTAAACCAGTTAATGTGTTTCTAGCCAAAGCAAGGGCATACATGTTTAGAGAGAAGATTCCCCTGGAGCTACAGAGAAAAGCTGCTGATACAAGGGGTGCTGCGCGCCGGCCGCCGTCAGTCCGTGTCGGAGCTGGTCTCCTCCAGGACGGAGTACTGGCTGAGTGCTTCCTCCAGGGGCGTTATTGTCCCGTCCGGCTTCAGTCCCATTGGTTTAAGCAACTCTTCTCTGGAGAGAAATAAGAGAGAGAGAGAACAGGTATTCACCAGCCTCAGAGGCACTCCCCTCCTCCCAAAGCCACCGCCTTTTAAAAGAAAACCTTTAAACCAAAGCATTCGCTCTCAAGCTCCGTTTGTTACAGGGAAGAGGATAAGGGGCAGGAAAGAGAAAGAGGAGACAAAAGACTTCACTCACCCGGTCAAACCTACTAAGCCAACGGAAAGTAGGCAAGTCAAGTCTGACCGGCTCAGGACGAGGGGCGGGTCTCCTCTGTTTTGAGTAAGTATTGGTTTTGTCTTCTGGGGGTCATTTTGTTCTAGTGAAGCTGCCAGGGTGTCACCTGCTTAGGCCTGCAGCTATGGCCGCCGTGCTGCGTGAGCCACTACTCTCCACAAGATCCAAGTGTCTGTCAACGCCTTCCCCGAGTGGGCCTTCCTGGACTGTCTGCCCACCTTTTTCTTCCTCCTTGCCCTGGCATAAACACCACTGCTTTCGTGTGTGGCAGTCTAATTATGGGAATGACAGCCACCGTCATGTCCTCAAAGCTCCCCGACTGCCTCTGCCACTAATCCAATTACAGCTTATGAAGTCAATCACAAAGCATTAGGAAAGCATTATCTAATCTTCCCATAGGCTCTCATTTCTTACAGGGAGATGATGGTCAGTGTACCTGTCCAGGTGCTAACTTGCGTCCTCCTCCCACCATGCAAAGATCACGTTATGTAAGAGGCGCCTGATACAAGCCCACAAGCTCTCCCGGAAAGGGCGCTGCCCCTCGAAGACAGGACGACAGCAGCTGTGATGCCGCGGGGTGTGGAGTCAAGGGCAACAGGCCCGTTCCTCGGCCCCTGCTTCCCTGCTGTCACCTCTTAGGCTAGCACCAACAGGGGCAGCCACACAACTGGATGTCAGCATGACAGCACAGTGACATCGGGAAGGGTGAGGACAGCTCAACAGTCACGGGTGACACCAGCAGGAGCCTGCTCGTCAGGCAGCTCTGGTAAGCCCGGAAGACTGCTGCCCAGAGCTGGGACAGTCTCCTTGGGAAAGGCACTTGGCAGCTGGTGACATGGTGGCTCCCCAGTGTCAGGAGGCAGGGAGGGCTTCCGGACCCACAGTAAGGGCCAGCATCGTAGCTCCTGCAGCCCGAAGGGGCCTGAGATCATGTAGTCCAACCCCCTTTGAACACAGGAGACTGAGTGACTTACCCAAGGCCACTTCTCTAGGGGCGCACACGACACCTGAGCTCTCCTGGAACTGCACTGCTCACCTGTCTAACGCCTGCCCAGTCACTGCCTGCCAGGGGCCACGTTGGGGACCGAGGAGAACGAACAGCAGGCCCGGCTACTGCCCTTGAGGAGGGGAGCATGGCTTAGGGCATCACAAGGAAACGCTGAAGGAACTAGCGACAGAGCGATCACCCAGCCGCTAGGGGAGGACAGAGGGTCCCAGTGAAGGTGGCTGTCCCGAGCCTGCACGGGCCGCCATCCCGTGTGGCTCTGCAGAGCTTGGGGACCATGACAGTCATCTCGCCTCTGTGCTCTCCTCAAGGCGGAAAGCGCAGTAGCTGGGGCAGGGAGAGGTTCAGTGTGGGGGTGGCAGGAGGGTCTTAGACGTCACAGGGGAGAGCTTAGGTTTTCTCCTGTCAAGTGGCTGATCGTTTGCTCTGGCTGGAGTGTGCAGACACACTGGAACAGGTGACAGATCAGTCACTAAGAGGCCACCATCACAGCGTGTGGCAGGTAGAGGGCTGGACTAGGCCTGAGTTTGCGAGAAGAGGTAGATCTGGCTGCCCACCAGAGGGGAACGTGGAGGTGTGACGTCCTAGTGTCCTGAGGCTCCGGCTCGAGAGGAGAGGGCATCACTCACTGGAGTCAGAGCAGAGCCGGAGCAGACTGGGTGGGCAGACACTGAGCTCTCACAGGACCTGAGGGGCCTGATTTATTACTCTAACTAACCCTGCTGGGACCCTGTGATCCCGGATGCGCTGTCTTAGTACCGACGATACGGAGGAGGAGGAACAACCTGCTGGGCACGGCAGGCGGGGGGAGGAGAAAGCCCAAAGCCCTGGAGGGCTCTGGACTGCGGGCCGAGGCGGCAGGGTGAGGAGCACTGGTGGGTGACACTGGAGGAGCCCTGCCAAGGAAAGCGGCGACTGGCTGGGCGGACGACCGTCACGCTGGGACGCACAGCGCCGCACCCTCCGGTAGCAGGTGCTGCTAGGGCTCGTGTCCAGCTTGGATGACGTGTCCTGCACTGGCTCATCTGAACCCAGGAGTGTCCCCACTCCCAAGTCTAACTTAAGAAGGCGATCGTTAAGATTGTTACAGAGTGCCAGGGCCACACTGTGAGGGTTCCTTCACAGAACGATGGCCCATGTTATTTGAATTTCTGAATGCTAACACTCAAGCATTTGTGTTTTTTTTTGTTGTTGTTGTTGTTTTGTTTTGGTACTGGGGATCAAATTTATGACTTCATGCTTGCCAAGCAGGCGCTTATGCCGCTGAGCTAAGTCCCCGGCCCTCAGGCACTGGTATGTTTGGGGCTTTGCATCACCCTTCGATTGAAGTGGAAAGTCCTCAGAAGATGTGAATTCCTTCCTTTCCTCCATGGCTCCATGCCATGTGGGGCCCCCTGGCGTTTCAGGAGCAGTGGCTGTGAAAACTGGCCACAGTCATGCATTCGTGCAAAGGGACTAGGGCAGCAATGTGATGTGGAGGAAAGAGCACTGAGACAGTGAGGCCAGCCAGGGTCTGAGTCCTGATTCCACCTCCCAGCGTGTGATCCTGGGCAAGTCAGCCTGCACGTCCCCAGTGGTGAGGAGGGGTCCCGACAGCACTAGTGCTACCGCTTCCCAGTGGAGATGTGAGTGACGGTGTAACGAATACAGTAATAGCAGTGGTTGCAGCAGCAGCAGTACTTATGTAGATCAAAGAGTTTCACGAACTGGAAAGGGCTTGAAGACTCATTACTACTGTGGTATAGTGAAAAGCATATTTAGTTTCTGGAGTCAGATAGACCTGGGTTCTAATTCTGCATCCATCACTCAACAACTCGGAGACTCTGAACTCCCTTAATTTGATTTCTGTGTGTGGAGGATTGGAATCTAGGCCCCCACACCTTACTAAGTCGTCCTGGGGACAAAGGCCATTGTACATAGCGTGTGCGGTGCCACAGCTGGTGCCCGTGAGTGGAGCTCCTATTCCTAGGTGCTTACAAGGGGTTTCCAATGCTTGTTAGGGGTAAGAGAGGGGCAAGGGGAGAATACGCAGAGGCAAATAAAGACATGATCCCTGTCCTCAAGAAGCTCTTAGTCAGCTCAGAAGATAAAACACACACACATTGAACAGTACTGAAAGAATTACAGAACAGCAGATCAACGAGCTTGAGATGATTAACAGGCAAAGGCCTCCTCCTAAACTCGACAGCTAAACTATCCACCCTTTCTGCATTTGCAACCTGTTTAAAGGAGAGTTCGTGTCCTGTTTGGGAGCAAGAGAGGACCATTTACAGTTATGTCACTTTTTCCACGGACCCCTGGCTTATTTTTCATATCATGATCTCAATCTTTTCTCATCTTCCTCTCTCTCCTAAAAGTAGCAGTCCACAAACACCAAAAATGCGAACTCTGATCTAGAGACTCACTCCCGAAAGGCCGGGTGAATGACTGGTTGTATCAGACTACTTCGTTTATGGTCTGTGGAATCCAGATCAGCAAGATGTGGACAGAGAATGGGAAGCTTTAATGTGCACCACGACAATATTCCTCACCAGTCATGTGGGCCGTGCACACATTCGAGGACACAGGAGGAGACAGGGACACTGACCACAGGCTCCTTGCAGGCGGTGGACTTGAGCCAGACTGTAATGGCAGTGATGGACATGGACTTATGGGAATAAAGCATCCCAGAAGCAGAAGAATTAGTCAAACAGAGGCACAGAAGCAAGTTAGTTGTGTGCAGGGACTGGCAAGCAGGCTGGCTTGAGGAAAAGGAAAAAGAAAGCTCAAAGAGATGTGGGGTACAGACGAGGGTCTGAGTGGAGACCCTGCCTCTCAGGCTGACGGGTCTGGATTTGAGTAGGAAGGTATTTCTGTCTTTATTTCAAGACTCTTCTCCTCACACTTAAGGGTTTTATTAAAAATAACTTGTTAAAAAGTGTGAAAGATATGAAATGACACTGCTTCATGTATTAAAAAGAAAAGCGCCCACGCTTCCTGTCCTACTCCCACGTGCCTACACAGTGCCCTGCAGAAAGCAGAGCCAGTGAGGTGGCTGCCAACTCGGTTCTGCTGCTCTGGGTCTCCTCCTGTGTCTCTCACGGGATGCTCACAACCAGGCCACACAGGAGAGACAGCTAACCCTGCGGAAGGCTCCTTCCCCACCAAGGCTTCCTTTACACTCTGCAGGGAGTACTGTCAACGCTTTCCCAGGGACTCCTCGTTTTTTTCTGTGCAACTCTGAGAAACCTGAGGGCAGAGTCCGTATCTTATCTGGCTGTAATCTGCCAGCACCTAGGAGAGGAGGAGCACCCTGGGTGCTCGGTACATGTTTACTGGCAGAATGCGGTATACAGTCATGGCAATAATGGAGAATGGCAGGACCTATTTACAGGTAGTCTCACTATTTTAACTGGAGTCATCAAAGGAGTCCACATTATCACACAGAGTAATGCTGGCAGTCCGGCAGAAATGATGCCCCCTTCTGACTGTACAACTAGGCACGCCCAGCCACCCACTGGTCCAGAAATGGCTTTGTGTGTGGACATCAGAAGCTGGAGCTAGGTTCTAGACTCAGATATTCTTCCGGCTTGCTATGTGTCCTTGGGCAAGTCGTTTGCCTCTTTGGCCTTTAGTCTCCCAACCTATGAAATGAGGGTTGGACAAGATGATCTCTAATATTCTGTACTGATCTCAATAGACTAAGTCTAAGCCTACGAGATAATTTTGATCTATGTATCAAGCTGCTACGTTTTTAAGACATTCAAACTCATTATTCTGAGTTTATTTTTTTGATCAAGCTTTTCTAAGCTTAAGAGTCAAACACATCCCTCATACCTGTCACTGACATGCATATACCAAGGCCACAACCCTTGCTGTAATCTGCCGGCAGGTGAGTGAAACATTGCACAAGTAACTCAGAGCAATGGCAAGTGTTACGCAGAAGGGTCCACATTCAACATGGCCTACAGAAAACAGACCATTTTATGCAGAGTTATCACTAGTCCTAAATTTATGAAGCTTCTATCTAAAAAGGATGGCTAGGTGTCAGATATGTATGTATGTGTAGAGATACATCTCCATGGTAAAACGGAGTTACTGTATATAGAAATGTGTATCAGGATTAAGATATTCACAGAGCAACAACTCCTTCATACTTACCTTCAAGGCTATACACAGGCCTTAACATAGGTTAAGACTGCCCTTGTTATCATCAAAAAGTACAGTGATGTCTACTGGATAAAGAGCCCATTCTAGGCACTGTATCATGGCGGGCTTCTCATCTGATCAGGCATCTGGCCAGGGAAGAGATAAGCCTCCAAGAATGTTCAACTGGAACGAAACATCATTTAGAAATTTGATCTTACTAAACGATAAGGAACCATAATATAAGGGCTTGGCCAGGCAAGAGGACACAGATAAAGCACGTCCAAGAAAGGAAACCCTATTTTGCCCCAGCCAAAATTTTGGGACTACTAATGGAAACCAAAAACACCTTCTTAAAGATCTAGGGGTGGAAAAATATGGGAGTTATACATATTTAAAATTTTTTGGTCTGTTTTTTCCCCAGATATACTGTAAGAGTCTCCTGAGCCACCACTTTCCTGAGTAGAATACTCGGGATGCCTGGGCTTATACAACTTCTCAGAGCTTAGAGAAGGTCCCGCTCTAGAGCTTCTGGCTCCTTTGTGACTCTTCTCCCAGCAGGGCAGTGCAGAACTGTGGCTCAGACTCTAACACTCCCAATTGCACGTGACAGGACGGGTCGTATGTGGGTGTATATAAACACCTTACTTGACCTGAAGCAAGAGAATACTCTTGCCCACAGCACACGTTTTTGTGCAAGACAAACAAAGCATTCATTTCAAGTGTACTTGTTGAAAAACAGGACATAATTAAGCAGTTGGTAAAATGCATTCTTGTTTCCCACTTGCAGATCTCCCAAGAGTCCCTTCGAATTTACCTATACGAGTTTCAGCTTCCCGCTTGCCACTTAGCTTGGTAACGACTCAAAAATCATTCCCTTGTTTTCAAGGGCTCTTCTTTCTTGTCTGCTCTGTGTACTACAGGGCAGTATTGACACATGGAATTAATGACAGGGTCTGTAATGAAACAACAGTCATGCAAACACCAGTCTGCTCTTTTGATAAAACAGCATGTTAGAGACCTATTCACCTCCCTCTAATTGAGTACTGCATAATAGTTCTGATCCTTTTATGTAACATATTTTGTTCTATGATTAGAAAAGAAGAAAAGGGGGGAAACCTATGAGGCATTGCTTTCTTCAATCTCCCCTGATTAATTCTCTGTTTTTAATCAAAGGGGCTGCTATTTAGGCAGGTTCTGTTACATACTTGTTTTGTTAACTTCGGTACAATGTATAACAAAACCCAAGACAGGATCATTGTGAACCATTTCTTTGGCACAGGGATTCCTGGTCTTAATGTAAGGTTGGCTTGGAAAAAATGACTGACATTTTAAATAAGCCATTTCATATTTAATTCCTTTTCACGTTTGAAAGATGGGATGAGAAATGAGTATATAAATAATGCATTTTAATTAACATAGGGCTTTTCCAAAAGTGCCTGCTACAACGGTGCCTGTGATAGCCCGGCGAAGGCGGCTGCACAGTCTTCGCTGTGGCCCAAGTCTAGCAGTGCAGCACTGGGACGGCCACGTCCACTGAGAACAACGGGTCTGCCAGTACTGCGACAGTCTTACAAATTTCTTAGCCCTTTTTTTCCTCATAGCAATTCCATATTCTTGGGGACTGGGCCTCGGGTCCTACTGGATGCTGTGATAGTACCCTCGGGCTTGGGCCCTGATTCTTCACCTTTCAGTGTGTCCTTTATCCAAGGCTTCCTAGCGTTGGCTGGTTATGTTGGCCTTTTACTAAGCTACCAGTTCACTGCAAGGAGAGGTACAGGGGCTTTTCCACAGCGAATGTGGGGTCTCTCCGCTGAATCATTCAGAAATGATTATGAAAGCCTTTTCTCAGCATTTGCCATTATACTTGAGAATTAGGTCAAGTTTGGAAAGTAAAATATGCTGCGTAAAAATATCATTTTCACGTCAACTGGATATGGTGTATTACCATGTTCTACTCTGTAAAGTTAACTGGGAATTGTCTAAAAAGTCCCACAGAGAAGCCTTTTTAAGGTTAGGTTTTATTAGTGTAATGACATGTATAAAATCTGTTGATACCAATTTCATTCTCTTCTTAAAATAATTAAAAACCTGTTTTAACATAGACTCACAGAGATTTTACTAATTTCTCTCATACAAATTTTTTTTTTTTGTACCTGGAGTTGAACTCAGGACCTTGTGCTCGCCAGACAGGCACTTGTGCCTCTCAGCTACATCCTTAGCCCTACGATGATTTTTTTTAATAAGTTATTTAGCACTTGATCTGCTATTTGGTGAGAGCTCAGCTACGGAATGGAAAAGCAGGAAGCATGTGTGCATGTCCCCTCTAACTCTGTTTTCTTCTGAGGTTACTATGCACATTCTTGGGTTTTTGTGCTTTGTATTTATATAAAGTTTAGAAATCTTATTTAAGAACAGTCAGCCCTTTTTCAGAGTTCTTGGTTATTTTTCAAAATGGCACAGCACCTGGAGCAAAACTTGGGCATTGAGCCCTGGTGTGCCTGCCTATGTGCTGAGCTTGGATCGGTCACTTCAGCTTTGGTGCATTTACTTCTCAGCCAAACACCTCCTGTCCTTTTTAATTCGCAGGGCTGTTTTGAGAAATTATTCTCATTTCTGTTAGAAGATCACATGCCAAACCTCTAAAAATGTGCTACTCATTTCGATAAATAGCACAATTTATAAAATATAGGAAAAGAGAAAAGGCAAAATGCTGGAAATTCAATCTTGTCCTTAGGTGATGGTGTTTTTATTTCTTGGCAATTTACATATAAAATTTTTCTACCCTGTTGTGTGAATGAGCAAAGTAAATATTATTAGGAGGCCAGCACACTAACAAGTTCTGTTGAATGAAGCAGTGGAAATGGAAGTTCTTAGATGTTTTCCCACTTCGGAACCCGTGGAGTTAGAGGACGAGGGGAGAGGGCCAGCACAGCCCTCTTGGCCAGCTCTGTAATTGCAGCCAGGGCTTCTGCAGGGAGCTTTGAGGAGCCATTCCCGCTGTGTCCGAGGGCAGTGGCTGTCTGCAGGGAAGGCAAAGAGGACGGTGGCTGTCTACAGGGAAGGCAAAGGCAGCACATGTCCTGGTTGGCTGCTTGGCCTCTGGAAACCTAACCATAGCCAGTAACAAGCTTCTCTGGCTGGTCCTTCTCTGCCCTGTAAGGCTGTATTAAATTACCCAGTCCCAAGTTCCCTAACTGAATTTCCAAGCAACCTTACAGTACATTTTTAATAATGGAGAGGAGAGCTGTCTAATGACAATAGAATCCAAGCCACAATGCAAGCCATATATGCAATATTAAATATTCTATAGTCATACAGAAAAAAACAGGTCAATTTAATAGCATATTTTATGTAATCCAGAATATAATAAATATTATGGTTTCAACATGTACTCTATATTAAACAAGTAGTGAGATATTTTATATTCCATCTTTGGTAGTAAGTCTTTGAAGCCTGGTATTCTACATTCAGAGGGGATCCCAATTTGAACTAAACATACTTCCAGTGCTCAAAAGTCAAATATGGCCAGAGGTTATCATTCTGGATTTTCTGGTAAAACTATTAAGATCTTCATACTTTCATGCCTACAACAGATCTTATAATGCTTTAAGCACTGGGCCATGTTTCTAAAATGTACCTGCAAGGAACTTCCTTGACTAACTTATCACAAAGGAAGATAAACACAGTTATTGATACTTTTGTAAGAGCAAAATAACTTATATATAAGCAAAATGTTACTGTTCAGTCATAACTCACTCTCAGCCTTAGTTCAAAAATAATCTTGGCGTTAAAGGGAACTATCCTTACGTTTGGTACTGCCATTTATGAAGGAAGCCATGTCTCAAACATTATGGCTGGCAAAAAACAACAACAGAGAAGAAATCATCACACTTATTGGCTAGGGGGTGGAAGAGATGATTTATGTACCTATAAATGTTAACATGGCACCTGTTCCACAGTTATGGAGCAAGGGTGGGGTGGGATGCTGATCAATTCTGGCTCTAAGAGCTCGTGGGGACCTGGAACCCTCCCTCGGGCTGTGCAGGCTGCAGTCACTCCGTCCCGCTCCTCTGGGGAGAACCACCCTGCGACGCAGGCTGTGTGCTGTCGCCGAGGCAGCCACAGCTGCACTAGGCCATGGACTTGCTGAAGCACACAAGTCCGCGTGCTGATCTGGCTCCAGCTGCAGGAGCCGAGTTTTTCCCCAAGTCAGAGAACAAGACAGAGAGACAGAAAAATTTTATCCTTCTCCATCTGTGCTCTCCCACCGTAAACATCAAATGAAGCTTTCTGTAAACTTAGACCTTAAGCCTTGATGCTTACATTTGTTGAATATCGTGTGTGTCACTCTATAGTAAGAAAACTAGGTACCCAGTCACTTAGTCATGTCCCCGCAAGCCTTAAAGAATTTCTTTTCAGTCTTGGATTTTATGAAATCTGGCCAGCAATGGAACTCACAAAGAATACTCTGCTTATTTAGTACTGGGGATTGGATCACAGCGTCCTGCGTGCTTTGTCACAGACCCATATTCCAGAACACACTTTAAAACCGCAAGCCGTGTAGGCTATTTTATGGAGCAAAACAATGTGACCTTCGAGTCTGGGGCTCAGCTGCTTTCATTACTTCCTCATCCCACACTGGGACCACAGGTTATAGGCCCTCGAGTGGCTCCACATGACAGGAGCCCCGGGTCAGCCATCCTCCAGGTGCTCGGTCAGTCCCCCGTGCGGGTATAGAACGCCCAGCACAAATGGAACCCCGATGTTACGGAGTCAGATCTCATAGGGTGCTAAGTCAATCAGTGTGCAAGAGGAGGAGGGCACCTGAGCAATACGCTTTCCACCGCGCGTGCAGTTAGCGGGATGCAGATGCCCAAGGCAGCGTGGAGGCGAAATGGGTTGTGGCTTTTGGGTTTACAATGGGGCTGTACGTTTCTGGGAGTGAGCAGTGCGCCTACGACCTACACCAAGCTCAGTAACAGTACTTGGCATGACCAACCTTAGTCATCACTTTGGTAAGTGCTTTGGCACGGGCCACTGTTGCTAACCACCATCCTGGTGCGGGTCCTTCACATCTGCTCTCCTATGGATGGAAAAAAGGAAGTGTCTAGTGTCCGTGCATTGGCCACGCCACCTCCAACCTTGTCCGCTACGCACAAAACCTCTCAACTCAGGTGCAGAGGAAAATGATTTCACTTCCGAGAAAGGAAGTTAATCAGACAAAGCCACGGTGCATTCTCAGCACAATAAAGACTGGCTGATCAGAACTCCCCAGAGGGCGTGGAGGGAGCTAACCCACAGGACAGTGCTGAGAGGATGATTAAGAAGTGCTCTGGCAGACACTCACCGTTAGGTAACAGACAGACACAGTGACACAGAACAGAGCAGAGGTCTTGAGCTCTGGAAAATGAAGTTCTTAATCTCACTTCATTTTGAAGCCAGAGAGAGAATGTACATGAAAGTGTTTTGTAAACTGTCAACAGGGAATGGATTACCATCAGTCATCAGTTTAGGAAAGTTCTGGGCAATTCTTCGGTCCTACTTCCCTTAATGATAAATTAACCCAAGCTCTTTGGAAGAAAGACACAGTATGTGAATACCAAAGGCTTATCTTATTAGCAAGGTTAAATCTCCCTCTACCTGCAACCAGTGGCCATTCTTCACTTTTCCTTTCAGTACTTCTGGAACTTCAAGGATCAGCACACTGCTACCGCCTGCCCGTGAGTCACTTCCTGAATCACCCACACACAATGAGCTGCTCCTTTCCCTGGGTGCTTACAGCTCAATGCATACCTCCTTTTGTCATGATTTCTTCTATGCTGTGTTCTAGAATAGACAGTAGCTATTTCCTCCAGTGCAATGTGAGTTTTCCAAAGGCAGAGACTGTTACATTCACCTCGGACCCTCCTTGGGTTTCCTAGCCTAGTGCTTAGTAGGGCAGCTGCTTAGTGCATGTTCCCTGAATTGTACTGAATTTGGTCTACTTTGGCTTTATGGCATCTTTTTTCCCATAACCTAGAGAGAAACAAGTGAAGAGAGAGAAGAAACTTAAGACTAATGAGGAAGGAGTACAGCAGACAAACAAGACGCATAAAGAATGGCTTCATTCTTTGCATTCCTGCTTTGGAATGCTCACTACTGATCTTCACACAGCTGGGTCACTGAGTGTTATTAGAGAGAGCAAATGTTAGAAAGCACACAAAGGCAGACAATGTCAAAACCCACCACATATCATGCGAAGTCTATGTGATTTAAGATTACTCTCAAGGCTACCTCTGCTTCAACTTTAACAGCAAATTTGGTACCATCAAAGCTTATGCAACATATGTTGACCCTGCTTTATTCATGCAAAACTGAGAAGCGCCTTCCTACTGGGCTCAGCAGCTGCTGGTGTCCCAGGCACATGTGTACCTTCTCTGAGGCACAGTTTAAATCAGGTGGCAGCTGCGTACTTCCGATTCAACGTCTATGTACTTGCTTACTGGTGCTTCTAAAATATGTGGGTCCTCCTGAGGTTAAAAAGGGAAGGACCTATAGCCCCTTTGTTTCTCCGTGCCTGTGACAGGGATGCCTTACGACTCTGGCGGTATCTATCAGGAAGCCAGGTACCCAGATGGTACTGCCCTACCTTAGGCGCTTCTTTTTCTTACCTTCCACTACCCTAACGCGGAATTTATACTTTCAGAGTAGATGGGGCAGCTGCACAGAATCAGAATTAACCTTTGAAAGTGCAGACCATGAAACGCACACCTTAACTGTCTTCCTGTCCCAACTCCAATGGGCGCCTCACCCTCTAACAACTTCTCACTCAGCTCCCGCCAGGGACTCCGGTGGGGCTCACCCTAACTCAGCCTGGGTCACGCACGTCAGACCCTTCCAGAAGGAACCGAGCACACAGCTGTCCTCAGTTCTGCACAATCGTCTTGCTCACTCTGGGGACTGAACTGGGGGCCTCGCACATGCTAAGCGCACACTCTACCACTGAGCTACATTCCAGGCCACCACATCTTCTTTTTACTCAACTCGTTAGTCTCTTACAGGTTCACCTTATCAGTATCTTCCCGACTCTTCAATCCTTCAGGGAAAGAACATGTCAATTGTGCACAAAGGTATGGAAATAGGCAAAAGAGTCTTTTAAAGATTTTAAGGGCAGTGAGCTATAAACTCTAACCTCAGGAAAGGATGAAGATTTACAGTGGCTAGCTGGTGGTCCCTCAATTCTGGTTGTACTTTGTGATAATGAAGTGCCTACTTCTAAACATCTCCTAGCACGTCCACAAAGTCCCATGAAAAAGCGCTTCCCGCAGAGCGTTAAAGTGCCCTGTGCTACCCACCATCAGCCCCCTGCTCCTGCTGCTTCTCTGCTAAGCTGCCTGCTGTGTCTTTCCCTGACTCTGTTTCTTATTCACAACTGTTCCTTTCCACGGCTGGCTTTCTGGCTTTCCCTTTCCAGCCACTTTTCTCTCAGCGGAGGCCTGGCCTGGACACAGTTACGGGGAAGCAGATGACCATTCACCTGTGAGTAGCAGCTGCCTGCCAACACACCAGCACTCACCCAAGATGGCTTCAAGGAGACAGTGACTCAGTGTGTGACCAGAAACAGAGCCATTCAGCCAAGGATGACAGGAATTCCTTCCTACTAACTCCTCAAGGTAGCTAATTGATGATTAGTACATATTTGATTTAATCATTTTCAAAACTAGTTATTTTTGGAGAGAGAGGAGGTGTGAAACGAGAAGGGAAGGGCAGACTGTTTTTAGAACCCCTAATTAATACAGGTTCTTCCTTTCAGAAAAAGCCTTCATTTGAGCTATTTTTTTCCACTTTCTCCTGCTGGGTGCATGACACTTTAGAATTTTTGGTTTCAGCAGCAACCCAAAAAGCAGAATTGCGAACTTGCACATCAAAAATGAAAAGAAAAAGAAAAAGCGCATCATGATTTGGGACAATAACCAAAACAGACTGAAACAAAAACACAAGCAGCAGCAGAATTACTGACCCTAACTCACAGAATCCTTTTGGAGACAGGGAGGTTAGTTGGTTAGGTATTAATAATGATCCAGCAGTTACTATCTTAGCTCTAGTGCTTAAATGTTTAAGGGTGCACAGGCACACGTAGGAAACCGTGGTAGCCAGGAGGGTCTGCACGACGGCTGCCTGGGCCACCCTGTGCCAGCCGCATGGATTTCCAGTCGCTGCTCTATGGCAACTCTCAGTCAGAGAGACAAAGAAATAGAACATGTTTAGAAACCAAGCAAAAAATGGACGGGAATACAATACCTGGAAAGTTTATCAAGCATGTTGACAAGTTTCATGGCTTCATATTCTTTTTGTTCTTCTGTCATTTCATCTATAGGGTTTGGCATTGGTTCCTCTAAATGACCAGTGATAAGATTAATGCTACAAAAAGAAAAAAAAGTTATGCTGTACGTTTTAAAATTATGCTCTTTCTATACTTTTTTGGTCCAAGTTTTAAGTTATAATAAGAAAGAGTCTAATAGCCAAAAATGGCAATTTCAATAGTAACTCTATGGTATGAACTGCTATTGGAATTTTTAAAAAATTGACTTCTACTAATTTGCTTTGGGAAATGGGCTATAGTAACTGTTTTTAAAAAACTAAAATTGACTTGTCAACTTTTTTTTAAAGGCATGATTGTTTTTTAAAAATGTAAAACCTGGTGCTGTTGGATAAATACCCTTGGAAGCACAGTTTATGCACTGATTAAAGGGGACAAATGACTTCAGAAGAGGTGAAATGAAAAAAATCCATTTTGTGATGCAGCATAATACAAACATGTCAAAAAAAAAAACTGGAAAATTGATGACAGGGAGGCTGCAATCTGGAAATGAAAGCATGCCAATTTGTAATCTCAGGAAATTAGTCCATTAGTGAGACCACAGAGCAATGAGTGTTCAAATAACAAAGGGTACAGCAGAAGAACAATCTTAATGAGATTTGATCTGACCTAGGTTAAAAAAAGAATGAAGTCTAGCCCACCAATAGACAAATATACCATCCTGGCTTTCTAGAAATAGGTTTAATACAATGTTTATAGTTAATACCTTATATAAACTTTGTATGAAGTTCTAATACCAAATTATTTTCTTCAATAAAAGTTGTACTTTTTTTCCCCTGAGGAGGGGAAATAAATGATAATAACTCTTTCAATGGGCTAAACGGTTGTAACTTAAAACATTTTTCTGTAGACATAAATGAAGTTACAGTATCTTGTACTAGCCAAGTATAGACAGTTTTCAAGGATCAAATTAAGTATCTCTGCAAACAGCAAACAAACAAGTTGTTTTGTAAGGTTTAGAAACACAACTGCTTTCAGGGGCCAGGGCATCGGAAGGGTGATCAGAGAGTGTGGAGATGGCACAGAGCGCTGGACACCAGGGCGAACTGGAGGCCAGTGCCAGCCTAGAAAGCACTGTGGGCTGCTACGGCGACCATGTTTGCAGCGAGGTCATCAGGGGCAGCGCGAGGCCCCTGGGAGACCCTTCCGGGGTGAGGTACTTTCTTCCTGACCAAGACTTTGCTTATTTGGAGTAAATGCTAGATCACAGGGTAACTGTTTATTACTATTAGATTTCTTTTTCCCCCTTACATTTCCCAGAAGCTACAGAACACATAGATAGTTGGGAAAAGCTCAGTCCTTACCATCTTTGAAAACCATATGTAAAAGCTACATTGCCTTAGTATTGGGCCTATCGCTAGAGCCATAGTTAAAATACTTTTTCCTTTTAGAAACACAATATATAAAACAGACAAAAACAGAATTACTCAGGCAAAAGGGTGGCCAGCTGAGGGGAGCGAGGCCCTAGAACTGCTTCTGTTTCTCTGACCTGCCTGCTTCCTCTGAAGGTACTCCTAAGGAACTTTGAGGAATTCTGGGCCAACCTAAAATGCCTGATTCTTAGCCCTGGCTGTACGTTAGAATTATCTAGGGGGAAAAAAGAATATATATGCATTTTTTTTTTTTGAGGCAAGGTCCCACTATGTAGTTGCAACAGGCCTTGAATTCTCTATGTAGCTCAGGCTAGTCTCCAGCTTGTGGCGATCCTCCTGCCTCAGCCTCGCTACTGCTGGGACTACAGGCATTCGCCACTACATGTGGCTTCTGTAGGAAACTTAAACATTTAGCCTCCCTTTCTAAAAACTAAACCTGTGTGTAATTAAAGTTTTCCAGGTGATTCTAATACAAAGTGAAATTAAGAATCACTGAGGTAGAGTGCTTCCTTCCTGCGATATTGCCTCTTTTTTCTCAGGTGCTCTTAAGAGAGAAAAAGCCCTCTAATAAGAGGTCATTCACTAAAATGCTACAAGGATCATCCTCTTCCCCAGCAGTCAAGCACAAAGAGGACTTAGAAGGCTTCTGAGAGCTCTGGAGATGCATCCAGATGGCACACTGGAGATGCAGTGCTACCATCATTTGCTCGGCATACCATGAGACAAGTTTCCAATGGCTTTCCTCTAAGTTAGAGAAACAGCTAGTCCTGGAATAGATAAAGGTATTTACGTCAGGTACCTATCACTTCCTGAGCAGACTACAGAAAACAGGCTTTTGAAGAAAGCATCAGAGGAGGTAGGGAAAGTAGATCTATTAACTCTACAGATCAAGCTTATTCTCCACTTGAGAGAATGCATCTCTCAAGCTCAGAGGAGGTGCGACTTGAAACAGTCAAGAGTTGCAGGCTGCTTCAGAAGATGGTATCAGCGTAAGTCACTAAGTGTGTAAGCAAAAGCCACTGGGAGGACACGCTGGAACCCTGTGGTGTGGCCAGCGCAGCACACAGGGCTGGATGGGACTTCTGGACTTGGGCACGCTGACTCTCTTCTTGGTTACCTTGTGACTCTGATGGAGATGACCGCATTTGCAGTAAGCTGACCTTACGGCCTCTAACTGCTAAGATGGCACAGTGGCTTGCTCTGAAAATAGCCCAAAGGTAACAAAGGCTGGTGCTGAGCTTCACAGCAGCTGCCCGAAATTCACCTTACAGTGTAAGAACACGTCCTCCACCTACACAGCGAAACATGCCAACCTTTTAAAGTGGCCCAAGGGTCCAGGTTCCACTTTTTCTCCTTTAAAAGAATATTCCCCACCAGCCCTTGAGATGCAAGTCCGGGCACTGAACTGTGCCACTCTCTCGTGGAAAACCTGCCACTGTGGGGCGCGAGGAAGTGGACCCGTCTCTGCTCCCGCTTTCGGGCCAGAGTCCTACCAGGCAGTTTTCCCACCAGAAGAGGAAGAGAAAACAAAATTCACATGACAACAGTGACGCCAGGTTTCACAAGGTAATTATTTTTTGGCTGAGGAACTACCTGGCACCTTTATAAACTCATTCGATATAGTCTGAGACCACTTCGCAGGTTTCAAGATCTCCACACTATGAAACCCTGGGGTTACTTTTTGTTTTGTTCCAGGACAGGATGCTGAGTGGTGTGGACACTCTCCTGGGTAGTAGTTTTTCTCCCACCTCAGCTCTTCCCGTTACTGGAGTAGCCAACACTCCTCTTCCTGTGGGTGCTCGGATATGATTATTAAACATTCATATACAGGCCATTACACACACAGACAGCACTGACTCCTGATTTTCTTAAATTCCACTTCCTGGCTACTTCCCAACTAGACAGATAAGAACCTGTATAAGCACTTGCCTGGTATAAGCACTTGCCTGGCAGGTGCGAGGTCATGAGTTCAATTCCAGGAAGAAAAAAAAAAGAAGCACTGCAGAAAAAACAGTAACATCGCCACACTGGCTAAGGCCTGACATACGAGCGAGCAATCTCTAGGAAAGTGATTGTGGGCCAGCGATATAGCTCAGTGGCAAGTGCAAGGTCAGGTTTGATTCCCGATACCGAAAAAAAGAAGAACAATGTGACTGTGTTTTGGAAAAAGTCATTTTGTAAGCCGGGATCTGGAAAGACAGGAGCACGCAGGGTGGGAAAGGACATGCCATGGGTACCCAAGGCACCTTTCAGAGTACTTGGCTCTGCCACCTCCAAACAGAGAAAGCAATTAACCATGTCCTGACTCCCTTAAACTCCACTCCCTGGCTCAACTAGACCCGGAACTCAGTCATGGCACCTTAATAGTGAGGAGCTCACTGATGTAAAAAATTCACTTATTCCACAACTTAAAAAATCAATTCAACAAAAATCGGCTGAGTGCTCAGTGTGTGCTAGGCACTATTCTGAGATTTCAAGGAAAAAACAGTTTCAAGATGCAGCACACAAGCCCCTCTTCCTCATGGATGAGGAAGCTTACGGTGTGGGGCTGGTGATGGGTGCTGGAGAAGAGCGAGCAAGGAAGGAGTGCGGGCGGGATCAGACACAGGAGGGAGCAGCCCGGGGAGGGGACATCTGCACAGCGGGACACAGCCCGGAGCAGGGGAGGGAGGGAGACACTGGGAGGACTGGCCAGCAAGGGCAAGCCCACAGAGTGACAAACAGGAAACAGCCCACGCTGGGACGCACAGCAAGAAAAGCAGCAGGTGCAGCACTGCGAGGACTTCTGTCCTGAGCCACTGGAGAGCTCTGACCCCTGGTCTGGGTCTCCTTACACTCCGTAAGGACCAGAGTGACTGCTGTGTCTGTGCTGAGAACAGAATCTGCAAGCCCAGGGGAAATCATGACTGGCAGCTCAGTGGAAGAGCCCAGCACATGTGAAACCTGGGTTTGGTCCCGGGCACTGCAAAAACATAACAAAAACAAAAACAAGGTTATCCAGAAGGCTATTAAAAACTGGTGGTGCTTTCGTGTAATCCCAACACTCTGGGAGGCTGAGCAGGAGGACTACAAATTCAAGTGCAGCCCGGGAAATCAGTGAGACTTTATCAAACCAAGAAATAAAAAACAAAAGGTGCTAGATCCAATTCCCAGTACCTACCCCCAAAAAGAGAAAAAAAAAAGAAAGAAAGAAAAAGAAAAGAAAGAATGATCCCAGAGAGATATGGCTGTGGGCTGGTGGCAATGGCGGCTGTGAAGGAGACTGCGTTCTGAGCGCACCCTGACCAGAGCCAGAGCTGTCTGGCAGACAGCGAGCATTTACTAACCGAGAGCCCCTCAAGTGCCACTTCCGCACTTTCACGGCGTCAGGGAACACACAGAGACATTCACTTCCTCTTAGCCTCTGTTTTGGTTGTATAAAAGCACAGGCTCCAGGACCAGGACAGTTATACGGAAGCTCCAATCCCTCCGTCCTTGGTTGCAGAGCACAGTTCGGTTAAGGCCCATCCTGAGTTCACAGCCATCGAGATGGGTATCATAACTGAAAACACGCACACCCTCTCTGGAAAATACGTCCTGTGAGGATGCAGACGAAGGGCATGCCCACGTGCCCGGAGGGGTGTCAAATGGCGCAGCCACTATGCACACTGGCACACACAAAGGCAGCTTCTCAGAAAGTGCACGCGCAGCTCCGACCATGTGGCCCAGGCAGTTCCACTTCTGGGTACAGGCCAAGAGTGGTGGCAGCGAGGGCTTTAAGAGACGCCAGTGCAGCCCAGAGTCAGCAGCAACCGTCACAGCAGCCAGCATAGAAGCAGCTGGGAGAATGGATAACACAACGTGTGCAGACACACAATGCAGTATTTAAAAGGGAGGGAAATCCTAAGACATGCTACAATACGGATTCACCCAACAGTATTCTAAGTAAAACCAGCCAAATACACATCTGATTCCATGTGCACAAGGTTTCTAGTTTGCTAGGGACAAAGAGAATGATGGCTACCGGAGGGCAGACAGAGGAACAATGGGCAGAGAACTTCACTGGGGAAGATGAGAAAGTTCTGCAGACCCAGCGGTGACGGCTGCATAATAGTGCGATGCACTTAATGCCACTGATCCATACCCTTCAAACTCGTTTCAAATAGAAAATTTTATGATGTGCACTGTACCCCTAAAATAAAAGGGCAGAATGAAGAGCACAATAAACCTTGATTTGACTCCCTCAGAAACTAACAAATTCCCCAAACTCTGACGCTTAGGAACCATTTGCCCTGGACAAGTCACTCAACTTCACTGAGCCTTGATTTCTTCGCCTGTAAGACAGGAATCAACCCCACCTCACAGAGTTACTACTAGTAGAAGTCTCAGGACCGTGTTTAGCACTGAATAATTACCAGAAACCAGCATAACTGGGGCACTTGCTGAGAAGATCCCACATAATCCGGGAAGTAAATTTCCCACTCATTATGGAGATGGAGATGTACACAGACTCTTCATTAACTAAAGATGCCACACAAGATTGAGGAGTTTTGTGCAGTCTAGTATGATTAAATTCAGATATAAGATACTGTGAAGAGATATAATTCCTAAAAATGTCCCAAGTAATTTAATATAAACATGACACTGATTCTATTTTAAAGAAGTAGGCTAAATTATGAAACCACATCCTAATTCAAGTCTTTGCATTATATTGCCAATGGAAAGAACTAATGTGGTGTCATTTGTTTTTATTTTTGGGTACCAGGAATCAAACTCAGGACCTTATGCTTGCCAGGCAGGCACTGAGTCAATGAGTTAAATCTCTGGCGCTGTGGTATCATTCTTACACTTGTTTATCAGATACTTACTGAGTTTCTGTTATACATCAGCCACAAACATATACACGTTGAATGCATAAACACACATGAATATCAGGATGCAACTAGGCAATAAAAAAGTTCCAAAATGTCTTTTTCAGTTATCAAACTTTTAAAATATTTCCTCCTAGGCTACACAGGAAGAGTGGTATCCCTGACATAAAGGGCACAGAAAGCTGATGGCTGTGAATACACAGAAAACAAAAACTGGAGCGAAAGCTGGCCCTGCACTCAGCTAACACAGCTGACTGGTAGCTGGCTGTCAACCAAGCTGTAACGCGAACGAAAATTAGAGAATTCACTTTTCAAAGTGTGAAGCTAGACTGCAGGTGTCACAAACTCTTAGAATTGGTATGCATGGCCGAAGTGGCAATGATTTTATTTTCAACCTGGTCTTCTGGCAATCTGAATTGAGCTGTATTTCATGAATGCTCACAGTTCTTAGAAATGCTAGCTCAATTCTATTACACATAAATACACGGTCACTGCCCAAACTGGACAAAACAAAATTCAACCCTGGTTTCTGGTACATATTTCAAGCAATATTAAAAATGAAGAAATTACTTACACAGTCCCAATATAATAAGAAAACCTTAATGGACTGGACTTAAGTAGCATAACAAAAGCTTGACGAATAAAGGGGAAAAAATATCCTGCCTTGTGCTAAAAAAACTATACAGTTGCTGCCATAGCTACAAGCTGCTAAATACAGTCAAGAAGGAAATACTCAAGTTTGCTTAGACAATGACTTTAAGGTTTTAGGAGTAATTATAAGTGGTATGGAGCACTATAGGGTCCCGCCCACTTCCGGCTACCCCCACCCTCCCTCCATAAGGCAGCTCTTTACCACACTTTCTTTGCACTTTGCTAGATGCCTGTGCACCCAGCCAGAAAGCTTGCATCAAATGTCATCAAACACACATCTTCCAAGTGATCCCAGAATGATGCACCAACAATACCAGTCATTTATATTTGGTTCAGCCATGCAGCCAAGGGGTCTCATGCTCAGAGGCATAAGACAAAAAGGTGTACATGTTAGAATTTAGATACTTGGTTTCCTAGACCTCATCTGGAAACTTAACAAACTTGGCTAGACATACACCAAAAAGCTGTGTGGTAGGCGACTTGATTCTATGAATGTATTTTGTTTAAATGTGCTATTTGTAGAAAGCCATTTCCGATCCATTAAATACATTCAGTATGACACAAAACGGATTCCTGTGATATTAACTGTCTCCCATAGGCTGAAATTAAGCTCCATACAATTCTTAGTTTTAGATTCCAATAAAGGATTACAGGTAACCTTGGGACATTAATCAAAATGCACTTACATTTTTGACAGTGTGACTTGGGCCGAACGGGTGAAGGTAATTTCTCTGCTTCTGCCAATACTAGCAACTGGGTTGTGAACAAACACACCCTCAGAAAAGCAGAGGCTTGTGCACCCAGCCAGGCCCCTGGGACCCTGGGGACGCGGACGGGGAAGGGCAGCAGTGGACGGGGAAGGGCAGCAGCATGCAGGGGAGGACGCGATCCTCTCACACACCGACTTCCCGGCCACTATCAGGCCAGTAAGGAGTTCTCGCCCTTCCCTGGCGTGCAGCGGCTCACGCCCGAGTGCACAGGCTTTCTTGCTCGCGTCACACTTTGTTCACCACCACTCCCACGGGCCACTGAAAGGCCTATGTTAAAGTAGCGCATTAAAGATTCCACCAGGAGAGAGATGCAAGTCTCTGAAGAGGGGAGATGTGATGCTACTTGGAAACTACGTATTTACAGTTCCACCAAGCAACGTTTTAGAGACCCAAGGTTACACAATGGTGACGATTAAATACTAAATAACATGGTATTTGACTTAAACAATAGGTGTTGCCCCAAAATCTAACATTATTTTCTTTTTTAAAACATTATTTTAAAGAGAAAAGAAAGTAAAACAAAATTTCAAGATATAATATGGGCGTAACAATGGCTAATACATTGCGTATTATCTTTAAATTAGTTACTCAGAGTACAAGATATAGGACTCTAATTGTCCAAATAATCTCAGCACAAGCTTTTCTTTTCAATAAATTAAGAGAAACTATCTTGTATGTATACATATATATTTTTTAAATTTTTAAAAAAGCTTCTTTTTGCTTTTTCCCTTCCTTCTTTTCTCCTTTTCCCCCCATCCCAGTTTCTCTTGATTTTACAATATCTATTGTACATTTTGGATCTTACTATTTCAGCTTCTCACACCGGGGAGACAATAAGATGTTTACACGTCTGGTTTATTTCACTTATGAGTGTGGTCTCAAGTTGTACCCATTTACCTATAAAAGTCTTCAGTTTATCCTTCTTTATGGCTGAGTAAGTACTCCATTGTATAAAAAGACCACATCTTCTTTATCTGTTCCTCAGTTGATGGGCATTTAAGCTGTTTCCAAGATCTAACGATTACAAATTGTGCTGCTATAAACATGTGTGCACATGTGGCATGATGTTTTTAATTCTTCTGGAAAGACACCCAGAAGGGTAACAGCTGGGTCAAATGGGCCCTCCAATCCTAGTTTTTTGAGGAACCTCCACACTGATTTCCACAGTGGTTGCACCAGTCTACACTCCCAACACTGGAGAAGCATTCTTTTTCCCCACATCCCCTCCAGCATTTGTTATTAGTAGATTTCTTGATAATGACCAGTCCTTCTTGGGTGAGGCGGAATCCTAGTGTTGTTTTAACTTGTATCTCTCAAATGATCAGTGATGGTGAATATTTTTCGTGTATTTGTTTGTTGTTTCCATTTTTTCATCTGACAAGTGTCTGTTCATCTCAGCTGCCCACTTTTTGATTGGGTCTTTAAATTTGGGAGGTCTGATCTTTTTGAGTTCTGTATGTGTTCTCAATAGTAATCCTTTGTCTGAGGAACAGCCGGCAAACATTTTTTCCCACACTATGGGTTGTTGCTTCACTCTGATGGTGGTTTCTCTTGCTGTGCAAAAGCTTTTTAGTAACATGAGATCCCAATTGTTGATTCTTTGTGATAGTTTCAATGCAGTCAGGGTGTTATTCATAAAGTCTTTGGCTACACCAATGTCTCCAAGTGTTTTACCTATTCTATCTTCCAGCAGATTTACTGTTTCTGTTTTAATATTCTCAGATCCATTTGATCCATTCTGAATTTAGTTCAGTGTGTGCATGGTGATAGATACATAAACTTCAGCATGTGTAAAGTGAGTTTTTCCAGCACTATTTATTATAAAGGCTATCTATCGTCCAGTGAATATGTTTGGCATCTTTGTTAAAGATAAGGTTGCTGAGTATGTCTGGAGTTGTCTTTGTACCTTCTAATCTGCTCCATTGATCTTCAGGTCTGGTTTTTTTTGGGGGGGCCACTGCCATGCTGTTTTTATCACTGTAGTTTTAGAGTATAATTTCCAGTCAGGGATTGTAATGCCCCCTGCCTTGCTTTTCTTGCTCAGAATTGCCTTTACTATTCTAGGTCTCTTTTGGCTTCATATGAATTTTGGGATTGTTTTCTCTAATTCTGTGAGATATGCTGTTGGAATTTTGACTGGAATTGTATTAAATCTGTGTAATAGTTTTGGAAGTATGGTCATTTTCACTATATTGGTTCTTCCTATTCAAGAGCAAGATACAGCTTTTCATTTTCTGATATCTTCATCAATCTTTTTTAGAGTACTGTAATTTTTAAAGTAGAGGTCTTTTACATCCTTCATTAGATTGATTCCTAGGTATTTCATTTTTTGGATGCTATTGTAAAGGGTGCTGTTTCCCTAATTTCTCTCTGAGTTTGTTATTTGTATACAGGAAGGCTACTGATTTTTGAGTCTGCACTGTGTAAATCTAGCAGTTTTTTACTGGAGTTTTTGGGGTCTTCTACTTAGAGTATCATGCCATCTCCAAATAATGAGTTAAAATTCTTTCATTCCTATTGTTATTTCTTTTTCTTGTCTAATTGCTCTGGCTAAAGTTTCCAGAACTATGTTGAATAAAAGTGGAGACAGTGGCCATCCTTGTCTTATTCCTGATTTTAAAGTGAAAGCTTTCAGTTTTTGTCCACTTAGTATGATGCTGGCTGTTGGCGTGTCATATATGACTTTTATCAGATTGAGACAGACCATCTATTCCAATTTTCTGTAGGGTTTTATCATAAATGGGTGCTAGACTTTTTCAAAAGCTTTTTTGCATCTATTGAGATGATCATATGGTTTCTGTCTTTCACTCTGTTAATATGGCATGTTATATTTATTATTGAATCATCCCAGCATTCCTGGATGAATCCAACTTGGTCATGGTGCATAATCTTGATGATTTGCTGCACTGTTTGCCAGTATCTCATTGAAGATTTTTGCATCTATGCTTACTGGGGAAATTGGCCTGTAGTTCTTTCTTAGCTGGGTTCTTCTCTGGTTTTGGTATCAAGGTAATGTTTCTTTCAGGAATGAGTTTGGGAATAATGCTTCTCTTTCAATGTCATTAAAGAGTTTGAGAAATAGCAGTAGTAGGTCTTTTCTACATTTCTTGAAGAATTCAGCAGTGAATCTATTACTGGTCTGGGCTTTTCTCTGTTGGTAGATTTTTAATTACATCTTTGATTTAACTGATTAGTACTGATTTACTCAGGATTTTTATAATGATTTAATTTTGGAAAATCGCATGTATCTCAGAACCTATTTCTTCTGTATTTTCCATGTTATTAGGATATAAGTTCTCATGGTAGATATAGACGATCTCCTGGATTTCTGCAGGATCTGTTGTGATCTTACCCTTTTCATTCCTAATTGTGTGAATCTGAGTCTTTTCTTTCCTTTTTTGATAGGTTCACTACCAGTCTGTTGATCTTAATCTTTCAAAGAAGAAACTTTTTGATGCACTGAATCTTTGTATTGTTTTCTTAGTCTCCAATGCATTAATTTTTGTTCTGATTCTTATAATTTCCTCCCTCATACAAGCTTTGGGCTTGGTCTGCCCTTTTTTCTCCAGAAGTTTGAGGTTCAACATTAAGCTGTTTATGTCTATTCACTGCTTTAAATTTCCTTCCTAGGACTGTTTTGTGTCTAAGTTCTGGCACGTTGTACTGTCACTATCATTTAATTGTAGCAACTGTCTAATTTCTCCTTTACTTTCTTCTGTGACTCATTGGCAGTTCAGGAGTGGATTATTCAATTTCCACGTGTTTGTGAAGTTCTTGTGGTTTTTTTGCCACTGGTTTCCAATTTCATTGCATTATGGTCTCATAATAACCATGGTATAATTCCAAATTCTTTGCATTTACTTAAGCATGTTTTATGAGCTAGTATGTGGTCTATTTTGAAGAATGTCCTGGGTGCATCTGAGAAGAATGTGTATTCTGATATTGTGGGGTAGAACTCTCTTACAGACATATACTAAGTCCATTTGTTTAAAAGTTTGGTTCAGTTCTAGTATTTCATTTTGATTTTATGTCTAGTTGATCTATTTGTGACAGTGGGGTATTGAGATTCCTCAATACAACTGTAGTAGTGCTTATTTGATTTTTAATGTCCGTTAATATTTATTTCATATAGCTGGGTGCACTGGTATTTGTTGCATATATATTTATGATTGTTATGTCTTCCTCTTGGATTGTTCCCTTTACAAGGATTTAGTGACCTTCTCTGTCTCTCTTAACAGTCTTGGCTTTAAATTCACTTTGTCTGCAAACAGAATAACACTGTTTTTCTCTGAGTTCCTGTTATATTGAGTATGGTTTTGCATCCTTTGACTTTCAGTCTGTGAATTTCTTTTTCAATTAAATGTGTTTCTTGTAAGCAGCATATTGTTGGATCTTGCTTCTTGATCCATTCTGCCAGTCTGTGCCTTTAGATTGGTGAATGGAGACCAATAACACTGACAGTTGGAACTGGTATGTATTGACTCATCTTCGTCATATTACTTTCTTCTTGTTGGTTACCTCCCCCACCCCGTTTCATTGTTTGCTTTGCCTGCTGGATTCCTCTGTTGGGGTTCATGGAGTTGTAGTCCTTGTTTTCTCTAGAATGTTCTTAAAAACATTTTGGAGTGCTAGTTTGGTGGTCATAAATTTCCCCAGATGTTCATTCTTTGTCGTGAAAGGATCAGTTTTGAAAGACAGTTTTGTGGGGTACATCAATCTGGGTTGAAGGCTGTTTTCCTTTAGAGCTTAAAATGCTTCACTCCGAGCTCTCCTTGACTTGAGTGTGTTGAGAAGTCAACTGTGATTCTGACGGGCTTTCCTCTATAGGTGATTTGTTTCTTTTCTCTAACACCTTTAAAGATTCTATTCATGTTAAATTTCTAGAATCTTGATTATGTTATGCCTAGCTGTAGATTTTTTTTTGGGGGGGGGATCATGGCTAATAGGAGTTTTACATGCCTCAGTTATCTGTATGTTAAATTATTTTTCCCTGCCAGGGAAGTTTTCTGCCATGATGTGTGTGAACAGCTTTTAAAATATCATTTGTGCTATCTCCTGCTTTTTCATTAACTCCAATCATCTTAAGTTACTTCTTTGCATCATCTAAGCAACAACTGGATTGACTTCTCAGTGGTGCCTTGCTATTTTTAAGAACTGCTTCTTTTTATGAATGCTAACTACAAGCCTGCTTTCTGTATCTGAGATCCTGTCCTTGCATTGGCTTATTCTGCTGCAGACACTTTCAGTGGAATTTTTATTCTCCTGGATATTTGCTTCAATCTGCCTTATGGATGCCATTTTTTTCCTATGCTGAGCATTTATGTCTCTCACAATTTTCTTAAGCTCTTTTATGCTTTTTAATCTGCATCTGCTCTAAAGTAACTAAGTATGATTTTATTGTGAACACCATCTTTGCAGTTATCTATTATTTCTTATTTGACTTTTTCCAGACCCTCATTCAATTGTTTTGCTGTTACCACTTTAGAGAGGTCAGGTGGGTGGGTTTCAGATTATTCCACCTCACTGGCTCCTGGGTTTGCCTGTGGTGAACTAGAGCTCTGGGGCTGCACCTCATTTAAGTGTCTTCTCATTTTTTTTTAAAGTTTAATTCCTGGGGTGATGCTTGTTGCCTATGGTGGGTTGCTTTATTGCTACTATTTAGAACTGTTAGGCGACAACTAGTTCTCTGAGGTATTTTCCAGGTATAGTTGCTTTTTGGATTTTGAGTCTGTTGCAAGATCCTACTTCTTCAATTTGTTGGGGATGAGAAGTTGGGGCCTGTTTGGCCTAGCCCCTGGTTCTTTGGCACTGTGCCACAGTATTTTCTATGAGCCTTAGTCAATTTTAGTCTTGGAATACCAGGAAGAATTACATCACCTTTGGCTAAAGTTGTACCATCAGCAACAACAACAGCATCAAAAACAGTCTACAAAATGACAACTGAGGTAATCATTAATTTGCCACCTTTAACTGCATGAACTAGATTTGTGGTTATATAAGAAAATCTGATAAAAACCAGAAAATTATAGGCAGTATATAAACCTTAATATGTCAATTTTTCCCTCAAGGGTTAAAACTTAAAAGGAATTAGAGGGCAAATAGCTAGAAAAAGAGTAAGAGATTAGAAGTAAGATTGGAGGACAAAGGGGGTCACACTAACTTTGGGAAACTGGTACAGAAGACTCGAGGGAAAGAGAGAAGGAAGAAATAAAAGGAAGAACAGAACAGAACAAGAACCACAAAGAGGCTAGAAATCATGTTCACATTCACACACAAACAGGATCAAACAATGAAGGAGAGGAAAAAAAGCAAAGAACAAAAACAAAACCCACCACAAAACAGGAGAGAGAGATACAGAGAGAGAGAAAGAGACAGACAGACAGACAGACAGAGACAGAGAGACAGAGAGAGACAGAGAGAGACAGAGACAGAGAGAGACAGAGACAGAGAGAGAGACAGAGACAGAGACAGACAGAGAGAGACAGTGAGACAGAGACACAAAGAGAGAGAGAGAGACAGACAGAGACAGAGAGAGAGAGACAGAGACAGAGAGACAGAGAGAGACAGTGAGAGACAGAGACAGAGACAAAGAGAGACAGAGAGACAGAGAGAGACAAAGAGAGACAGAGACAGACAGAGAGAGAGAGAGAGAGAGACAGAGAGAGAGAGAGACAGAGAGAGAGAGATCTACTACCAGGTTTGTCTCTGCTGTCACTGGTAGACAACATGTAGACAGAGTCCTGATCCGTGCTGCTTTATCCCAGCAAGTCAGCAGTAGCTGTCTGGCAGGGTAGAGATCATCTCAGTGAGTCTGCACCTTTTGGCCAAGACCAGACTCATCTGGCCTGCAGCAGTCCAAGCATCTTCTGCGGACCTGAGCGCAGCTGGGAGCTGCTAGATGGAGCTGGCAGCACCTCTGGGATCAGAGCTCAGTTCTCCAAGACGGCTCCTGGCCAACTGCTCACGCAGGACATTGAGCCCTCAGCACTCACTCACAGCTACTGCACTGATCCCTTCACTGCAGCATCTCTCTGTGAAGGCCTCTGGGGTTGCCAGCAGTCACCATGTGTCTGCAGTGTGTCCTTCTTAGGGAAAAGGTGTCGCTGGCTACTTCTTTCTTCTTCATTGAAGTTTTTCTCTTCACTCTCCTTGGGCTTCAATTCGTGCTTTAGATTTTTCCTGGGTCCAGGAGGCCCATTTCCCCCCTTCCTGCCTTCCTCGTGTTTTAGTATCCGGATGGTGTCTCTCAGAGAGGCCCTTTCTCTGCTGCTTACTACTCTGCCACTTTGGCTCCCTTCCTAACATTCCATAATGTAGCATAATTTTATTTTATGTACCCTTTGGAGATACCCCACATTTCTGCCTTTTCTTTTAGTTCCTTCTTCTTAGGACAGCATTCTGGCATTTGTCAAACACGTGACAACGACCATTCTAATCAACAATATAGCCCAAGATGCAAATGTATCAGCCATCCATGAGTGTTCGAATTTTCTTACTAGTTAACTGTGTCCATATGCCTCAGGATTCAAGGAAGACCTGACATAATCTCGACCTGATATAATCTCCCCCTTCATTTAAAAAATACAGGAGTTTAGCTGAGTGTGGCAGCATGTGCTCACAATCTCAATTCCTCAGGAAGCGGATGCAGAAAGAGGACCTGCACTCACCTGCTGAGATCAGCCTGGGAACACTGCAAGCCTCCATCACAGTGTACTGGGGAGGTCTGTTTAAGTGGTACATTTTCATATTTCAAGTGAAACAATATATAGAATATTGAACTGATATGAAAATATAGTTTATAGATTAGAAAGAGCAAGAGCTAGCAAGACTAATTTAGAAAGACTTAGGGAAAGAAACAGGGGTCGTTTATAGCACCTACATGGTGGCAGTCTTAAGAACATTCCTTACGGTTGCTGCTAGCTTTTCCCCCCAGGCCTTTTTTTCCTAGGCCACACTCTGTAAGACCTGCTGAGGCAGACAATATTAAGGAGGTTAAAAATATCTCATTTACCAAGAAAAAGACTGTTTTTCCCGCCTTACTGGAGACTGGTCATTTCTTTCACCTCCTGACAACCTGTGACTTTCATGTCACAGGGCACAATCTATAAACACACATACACTCTGTGTTTTTAAGTTAAACATTTTTAGCCTAGATGAGTTTCTACCCTTGATCACCTACTACACGGTCCACGTCACACTCTAGAACCCATCAGTAGAAAACGGCGTGTCAGCATCACTCAAAGCACCAAGAGGACAGGGCGTAGCTTTTTAATATTGATGAATGGAACCCACCCACTCAGCTCTCAGGAGCTGAGATCGAACAGCTCCTAACTGGAAAATAAGAAACTCACCTGGGATGAGGGTTAAAGGGGGTAATAAGGATGAGAGAAAACAGAAATGAGGAGGGGGAATGGAAGGATGGAAAGGTAGTTTGGTCTTGGGAAAAAAAGAGAAGAATTAGTGTCTTTCATTTACAAGCTCTAATTTAGAAAAGACTTCATAGAATTCCTAGTTGCCTAGTTCAAGTTTGATTCAAATTCCACGTGGAGCCAGACTTCTTATCCTTTCACTGGCAATTATGTCTCATTTATTACCTCCTGACTTGTAAGGGCTTTTGTGCTAGGGTGCCTTTCATAATGTAAGTAAATTACATTTAGATTTGTGAGAAAGACTGAATCCTCAAATAACCAACTTAAATACTTGCTCTTGGTTATACCTTATATAATCTCAACCTATGGAAAGGCAGGCAAAAATGTAAACAATATATATTTTCAGTACATAATAGATACCTAAAAGCTCTCTCAGTACTTGAAAGAGGGTAACAAGTGTATGTAAAATATACAGTAGATATTTCTTGTGACACAATCCTTCTTCAGTCACTTGAAGTCATTCTCTAAGGCCACAGCTATGAAACTACCTCTAAAAATACCATTAAATGGTAAGTTTCCAAATCCTCAAAGAAAAGAAACAGTGGAAAATGAAAGACAAAGAAAGTGAAAGGCAAATAACCAGCTCAAAGGCACAGTATAGTTAGGTGAAAGGAAATTTGATACTATACTTTGGTTTTGCATTTTTGTATTCTTCAGTGTCTGTGTCCTCATCCTCTGAGTACCAATTATCTCCTCTTCCTCCAGCCAAGAGGCCCCTGGCAGCCAACAGTCCTGCAGCATTTCCATAGCCAGTGTACTTCAGCAGGCTATCCACTGTGAAAACAGAAGAGGATTTAGACAGGAATCTGGGTGCTCACCGTCACCATCGACCACACAACCACGGGGGGTGGGGTACGAGATACCTGCCAAGCAGTAAGCCTCTAACCAGGTTTCCAAAGTGTGCTGTGGTTACGCTGACCCACTACAAATGCTTCTGCATGTTCAGAGATCACAGAGCAGAGTGTGTGTGTGTGTGTGTGTGTGTGTGTGTGTGTGTGTGATGACAGAATGTAAACAGAGCTGTTCTGAGAACACCTTCGGCAAAGGGTGGGTCTCTGTCACTGGCAGGTGATTGGTAAGGTAAGCTGTTTAAGTTTCGGATCTCTAACATTTTTTAAAACTCAGTTTTACAGAAATAGTAAACTAAAAATAGTGAAAGATTAGGATTTTACTAGTATGGTATATAATGGGAAACTTTACTACTTGTAGGAATCGAAAAGGTATGAGAAACAAGTAGATTCCAAAGTTTCCAGCTAGCAGTACTACACCAGCACGTGGAGCCTGCTGAGAAGACAGGCCCAGCAGTCACTCTAACTAGGCTGCAGCAACGGCTCTGCCACTTACTAGCTGGCTGGCCTGCGGTAAAATATTCTGCAGTTCTACCCAAGTTTTCTAATCTGTAGAAACAGATAACTTTCTATTTCACAAGTTAATACATGCAAAGTTTTTTTTAAAAAAGTATCTGGCACAAAATCAGCACTCATTCTTTTTCTCTGGTAATATTGGTAAAATCATTATTTAGGAGAGAAATGAATCCAAGGAAGCACTTGGCTCAGGTCTGCAGTAAATACTGCCCTGCCAACAGCATAAGGTGATACCTCTAAAAGGAGCTGGCACACAACACTTCTGCAAACGGACCCGGCACTGCAGATTTTTTTTGTGATTTCTAAACATCATTAAAGAAGCTACTAAGCAATATTCCCCAGCTTTAAGGGAGCGCTTCCTTTGCTTCAGGTAAAATTCCAAGATGAGCACTAAGGCTTTCAGCAGCACCTTACTAAAATGTCCTTTTCCAAAGATAATCGTAGAAAGAAAACAACACATGATCTTATACAAAGCTAGAGCTAAAATACTGTTGTAATTAGATCACTTACCTCAAAAAAGACAAAAAAAGCTGGAGAAGATTTAGAGAAGGGCAGCTAAAATGACTTTGGGAACCTGAGAGGGGCAGTGAATAGGGAAATAGGAGACTAAGGAAAGGGGATATATTGAGTGTACACACACACACACACACACACACACACACACACACACACACACAGGATCAGAGAGGGAGACCCGAAAGGCACGGACCAGATGCATATTCTAGGACAGTTGTTTGGTAAGTTTTCAAATACTTGAACTACAGAGTATTGGAGATCCCTTTAACACTGGAGATATATACCCTGAGGACAACAAAAAGATGCCCTCCTATCAAAGAACATAGCAAAGTGTGAAATCTGTGCAGTAGGAAATATGGGTACTAATATAAATGGAGCTTAAACTAGACATTTTCAACTTTAAGACTATCGGTAACTGTGGTCTCTTTGGTACTAATTCTCAGTGGATGCTGGGAAGGATCATATCAGAATGTAACAAGAGATTATGTAATTTGAAAACCCTCTGAATAAATCTGATATGCTCCTTCTTGCCACAGTGCCTCCTCAGATGAAGTGTTTAGATAAATTAATGAAGAAATGAATTTTCAGTGTATGCCAGTATTTTCAATATTCTCATCATGGGCGGACACAGTGCCATGGAGGAGGATCAGAGATCCAAACCTACACACCAACACACTCATTACATGCATTACTGAGAAGGCTTATTTTTAATTCGTTTGTTAAATCCAGGGCCCATCTACCCCCAGGCTTACCATTATCAGGTGTTTTTTGGGGGGGTTACTGGGACTCAAACTCAGGATCTTACACTTGCTAAGCAGGCCCTGTGCCACAGAGCTAAATCCTAGGCTCCTGTTAGTTTTAATAAAGATATTTAGTAGTTCCAGCAAATTAATATTCACTGAACTCATTAAAGTCTAAATTGACAAGATAAGAATAAATGGTTTAAATGAATACACTAAACCACAAAATAACAATATAAAAAGACAAAATGACTAAAGATTAAGATACTTAAAGGTGACAAAAGGCCAACACAGGTGGAAGAAAAAGAAATACAATACTAAAAGAATAAACAGCTGCTTTCTTACGCAAAAAATCCCTATTTTTATGAAACTAACGTTTATTGTTCTTTCACTGGAACAAACATATATATCAACTCTGTGACAGTCAATGTGGGTTACAAAAATGACTTAAGACAAACTTTGCCTTCAAAACAGATAAAGCTTTATTTAGCCAATGGTTTTAAAGTCAAATGAACATTTTCTAAGTGGGTAAAATACAAGTGGAGGGCAGAGAAGGGGAGACAACTGGAACACAAAACCCTACAGTAGGGAGCACTGGTGCAATGTTGTAAGCTACATTTTAATCTATTTTCAGACACATAATATCCTGTTGGATTCTGGGGAGGTAAAAAGGACAGGGACTGAAGCTGACTGTTGAGGTGAGCTGCCAAGGTGAGGAGAATATTTCCTGACGGTCCTTACTAGAATTTACGTATTTGTTCTCTGTCACACTAATCATACACAGTTACACGAAAATGAAACAACTCAGCCTTCGGTCAGAACACTGAAAGCAGTATCTCACCACTACCTTCTCAGAGTGACCGGGAAAAGCAACCAGCTCTGCCAGTCAGCTCTGAGTGCTTGGACAAATGTGGTGGGTTCACCACGGCCCATCATGAAAGCAGAGGTTCTGCTGCTTTACCAGTAAGAAAGAGCAGGACCACATTCTACCCAGAGACCATCCTCCCTTATCTGCATAAATCCTTTTCCTTCTAGTCAAATACTAGACAGTGTGAGAATCCACACTGGCCGCTTCCTCTAACCAGTCTCACATCTTTTCATTCCTTACCCCACATAACTGTTCAAGGTATCTTTGAAGAACAAAAATACGATTGTATACATTTCTAGATAAAACCTCTACTGTTCCCCAGAGCCTAGCAGGCTCTTCACTTGTGGCTTCTGCCTTCTTTTCTAAATACACTGTGACACTGTGGACTCCCTGCACCCTGACTTTTCTCTGTACATACGAAGGACATTTCCTATTTCCCGGTCTTCTGCAAAGACTTTGTGATCTCCGTAATGCCAGGTGACTGCCTCTTCCAGGCCAGCACAGCTCCTCATTTTAATTCTTCTCTTTGGAAGCTTACCATTATGTAATGAAAAATATCCTTTACAAGGAGAAACACATGAGACGGCATAGTCACTAGACTCAAGTCACAGAAAGCTGCAGTGTTTCCTCTTTTATTAAACATTTATAGGGCTCTTACTATTGCTTAGGTACTTCGTTATGCACGAGTGATCTAAAGAGGAGCAAGACACGCTCTCCAGCTAAAAGAAAAGAAAAGGGCTGGAAAGTGAGCTCCACAAAGCAGCAGATTTACAGCACGGCAAATGTCAAAAGCCCTAGACACAGAGGTAAGCAAACCTGGGCACAGGGGAGAAGGGTGAACTGTGCCTGGGTGGCCAGGGAGACAGGTCTCCAGGTGACACTCACGCTGGGGGTCAGGGACCAGCACAGCTCACCACGCTGGGGAGCACAGACGCATTCAGTGAGTGAGCAGGAAGCACAGTGTGGAAGTAGACCGAGAAGGTCAGCCAAGGAGTGAAAGTTGGATTTTACTGTGCAGGTGGCAGGGTAATCACGTAAAGTTTTATAGGGAAACAACAACACTATCTTACAACAATCCCTGCCTGCCATGTGGAAGACAACTGAAGAAAACCTGACTAGAAACAGAGCTCTGACTATTTTAATAGCATAAGAAAACAATTCTAAGGGTCTGTACCAAGGTAGTGGTGTGGGAACAGGATAGAGGGATACACAAAAGGGAAGATTTAGGAGATGACATTGAGTTCTACAGGTGCGGAAGGAATCACGGGCAGCTTCTGGTTTTCTGGCTTTAGCAACTGAACAGGGAATGATACCTTTCAGAGGAAAAGTGACCCAAGGGTAAGCACCAACCTTAGACATGAACTGGACATGCCCACCAGAAACCCAAACACAAGTATCCACAAGCAGGGGGCTAAACATGATGGATTCAGAAAGCCTGGTGCTGGACAGATTTGGGAACCTATTGAGCAAAGTGGCCAGAGCAGAAGCCAAGGGGGAGATTGCTCAAGAAGCAATGTGAAGTGAAAATGAGCATCAAAAGATGACTTTTAGGGAAAGAGATGGGAATTAGCAATTGAGACTGAAAAGCAAGGACAGAGGCTAAAGGACATCTAGAGGCTGCATGGGAGCACAGAAATATCGAGGGTAGTCAACAGCGCCAAGTGCTGTACGAGACACAGGAAGATGAAGAAAACAGTCCATTGCTCTGGAAGGGTGTTTTGACCTCACTGAGCAGCATTTTCATCAGGGCATTAGTGATGGAAGAGGAAAGCAGGTTCCACTCCTACTGGAAGCTGTAAGTAAGCTGCTACTTGCAGCAAGGCCAAGGCTAAGTGGATAGTAACAGATGACCTTTCCAGAGGCTCAAATGGAAGCACAGCTGTATGAACATGCACATAGGTTGTGGAAAGCATAGGGGGAGTTTAAAAAAGAACAAAGAGTAACAATTCACGGAGCATGGCTTCTGGGAAGGCAGGAAGGGAAAGATAAACAGGAAAGGGAGAATGTTTAGATCCAAGCTAGAGGCACCTATTCCTCTGAGACTGGTGTGGAGGGTAAACGTGGGGCTATGTGCTGAGGCAGTTTAAGCCTAATTTATCTCTGTAATTAAATTCCTACTCCAATGGGTGACACAGTCGAAATTAGTGAATATGTTAGAAGAAGAGGAAGAAACTCAACCAAGGCAAGAGGTTATTTTACAAACCCTTTTCTTTTGATTAAGCTACTTAAGCCTATCTGTAGGCCCCTATAGTACACAATTTGCAGAATGATAAAAAGTTCCGTTATTTCCAGACTCAACAGAACAAGTTGGTGGCACAAGTACAAGCCAACCTCTTAGCCAGGTGGAGATGAGGGTCAGCCTGATGTGGATGGCTGCTAAGGCCCTTGGACGTTCTCTCTAGGCCTAGTCTGCCCTCAGATTTCACTCTCTTCCCTTACCGCATCTCGACTGCTTTCTTCATGAAGCCTGTGCTCATAAGCCCATTTGATTGGCGCTTACCGCCTATCCTGTGGTCTGACCTTTGAGCATTAATCAATACAGTGCCTTCATTTTTATTTTTTTAAAAGCAGGGTCCTGCTATGTAGTTTGGGCTGGTCTTAAATGCAGAATGTAGCCCAGGCTGGCCTTAAACTCGTAGCAATCCATTTCCCTCAGCCTCCCAACTACTGGGATTACAAGTGTGCAGTGCCATACCCAGCAGACTAACTTCAGTTTGAGGTTTGGATTTGCACATCCTTTAAGGTTCAGTCACTCTCACAAATTATCTGAAATTTATTTCATTTTCATAGTCTACCTCCAAATCCAAATTCCAAAATCTGATGACTTCTAAATTGTAGATAGACTACAGACTTTTTTCTTTTTTTGCCTGAAGGTGTAAATTTGAATTAGCTGGAAAATTTAAAAGTAAGGAAAGTTTATGTAAAAGGTCAGGGTTTGAGCTTCTATTGAGAAACGCAGAAGCTATGGTAACACTAGCCACATGCCCCGTGTGCCTTCGTGGCTAACACTCAGCGGGAGCTAAACAGCAGCCTCCTCTCTGCAGTCCCCCACAGCTCACTCCCTCCTCCCAACACTCCAACATGGAGTTGCTGGAGACTGTCAGCTTTCAGTAAGATGTCTGCTGCCAGCCTGGCTGCTATCACCATTTAAGTCAGTGAACTTTGCAAAAGAAAGTTACGTGAGGCAGAGACCTTGTTTATCCTGTGTTCTGTAATCTCAGGGCCTTGCTTAAAAATTATTTTTTAAGTGAATATTCCAAAAGACTACATGTATAAACTTATCATCAAATTGGAAGGAAAATCATGTGACTATACATACAATTGCCAAAATTCAAATAAAAAAAGTATTACTCTGCTGATACAGGCTGGTTGGGTTCAAAGCCACAACTACAAAACCCCACAAAGCCAACCATTTCAAATTTTTAAAAAGATTAACAAAATCTACTTATAAGTGCATATAATGTATCTGTCATGACCCTCACTATCTCATCAGTAAGTTATAGTTAGATATATATGCATTTAAATATATAAGATTTAGATATGTAGTCACAGAAGATATAAACTTAATTGGACTTATAAAACTTTTAAGAAGTGTACAAGAAATGTATGCAGGCTGTAGAAAAATTATAATGCAGGGAACTAAAAAGAAAAAATAACCTACCAGTAATTTTACTACCCAGAGTAATAATAATAATAATATACTGAATAATATTATTTAAAATTTATACATAGTTTGGCACATATTTTGGCAAACCACACATGTGAACAGATGCACATGTGTGGTTTAGGCTTGTCTATATACATATACACACTTTTAGAAAAACAGTGCAGAAAAGTAGATTCAATTCAGCCAATATTTACAATTATACCAGGGCACTATGATAGCCACTTAATTCCAGTAAAACAATCTTTTTTCTAAGTCATGAAAGAAGTGATGAGATGAAACTGAAGTAGCAACATTAACCTTAGAGAGTTCTTGTGAACGAGCTATACATAGACTGCCAGGCACATGACTCCTTTGATTTCATAACATCTGCACTTAGCACCATTGTAATAATTATCAAATTATGTTGTTAATATACCATCTGAACAGGAATTTAGTGGTTGGATCAATTTAATCAAAAATAAAATTTAAGAAAACTGACTTAAGATTTGGGAAGACATGAACCTTTTCATCTCCAAATTATCCATCTCACAAAACTGGGGTACTTTAAGAAAGTGGAATAAAAAATCTGCTCAGGTGGAATCGTCTACCAGGACAGCCACAAACGAGGAAAAGTGATAGGTGAAAATACCTAAATATTTTAGTTACAGTTCTTTGCTGGAGAACTTGGTTTCTGTAGAGCAAATAATCCACATGACTTTAGAAAACTTATTAACTGTTGAATCTATCCCAGCAGATAACTATTACATATACTTTTACAGTAGCATTTATTAAATTGTACTCTAGTTATTTTTAAATTTTTCTATAGCACTATGCTACTGTTATTTCAAGAGTAGGTGGTATAGTTTATGCCTTTTTGTACATCTACAGAATGCATTACATACTTTATATTCAAGAATTAATGACTAAAGAACCTGGTGAAGAAGTTAATCTTCAGATTCTCAGAGGAATTAAATTGCGAGGGGAATTAGAGAAACTGACTGGTCTCTGTGCCTGGTCACAGAAACAGCGGCACTGATTCATTGGTACATTTCTCATAATTGCTCCAGGTTCTGCAGATCAAGATGAAGAAGTCTGGGTTGAGGACACAGAAAGCAAAGCCTAAGAGTGTGTCTGGCAATGTGTCTGTCTCTGCACATCTCAATGAATCCTGACACACATGAAAATACTTCTAAGTTATTAATTTTTATCATCTCCTGAGCTTCTCTAATAACAAAAGGTAAGAAATTGTATGCTCTGGAAAGCATGGAGCAAGATGGTTACTAGCAACAGAAAATTTTCTCAAGTTCCCTCCAAAAGCTAAAAGCCACGGGCAAAGAGAGTGTAACCTACCTCTCTCTTTGCAAAGGACAAACAGGAATTCAGCAGCGATCTGCTTGACGCCAAGGTCCACATGTGTCATGAGGCGCACCAGCTTGTTTCTCACGGTCGAGCCAACCTCAGGTCGGTTTGTGACGTCCCTCAACGGAGGTAACACCTGATGAATGGCACAAGGAAAAATCATCGTTAACTGAGGGTACTGCAGTATGTGAGGCTGGCACCACCCACTGCTTGGTCTTGTAGTGTTTACTGGGCTGAGCTTTACAAGAGAAAAAAAAATTACAGGCTAGTTTCCAAATAAAACAAAATAAAAGCAAAAAACAGACCTCAAATTTCATGCTGGCTATTGTAAACGTATCTAAACTTTTATTCCTCTCAACATGTAGAATGCCTCTTCTTGCCTAGCTCAAAATCCATTTTAAAATCTGTCAACTTTCTCTTTCTCCCATAAATACTTCCTTAATATGCTGAGTCATACTGATTTCTTCCTCCCTTTAAATCTGGCAGCACTTTCAGCACTTACTAAAAAAAATCTGTACTTATGCTTTCTAGCTGTTCTACCATGTAGTAAAAAATGGCTATTACAGGTTGAGTATTCCTAACCCATGTCTGACTGAAATGCTCCAAAATCTACGACTTTCTGAGCACTAAAATGATGCCTGCTACAAATGGAGAATTCCTATGTGATGGGAAAATTGATCTCATGTGACAGTCATGGTCAAATGCAGGTATGCTAAAAACACTGCATCAAATTATGTGTATGTGGTATATATAAAACAGTTTCATGTTTAGAACAGTCCACTGCTGAGGTGTTACACTATGTACATGCAGAATTATTACCAAATCTGAAATGACTCTAAATCCAACACACCTTCAGCACTAAGCATTTTGGTAAGAGCTACTCAGTCTGTAATTACCAGACACCTTCTCCAAGCTGCCTTGCTGGCTGTAATAATGGTATACATACATTATTTACAGCCCTCACCGCAAACTGCAAAGAGGTGGTAACTTGATGCTCACCTTTTTTTTACAGACTGATCCTCAAAGGAGGAACAGAACTTGCTTAGTTTGCCTGTTCTTTGCCCATTCTCCCATGCATCTGCCCTGTACTCGCTCCTGGTTCTCCTTCTGTCTGGCTAGTTGCTTTGTCTCAGCCTGTTCTGCTAATTCTCTTTTTTGCTTCCTGTCTTCTAAACCTTGGAACACTTCAAATGTGAAGTTCAGGGGCCACTTTGCTTCCCTTCATTCATTCATGCTCTTGGTGATCTCCACCTGTTTTAGGGTTTTATAGAGCCTCTCCATCCCAGAACTCCCTAAATTATAGCTTCATGTTGATTTCTTTCCTGTCCTTGAATTTAAAAAAAAAAATCACTGGAGGCTGTGGAAGGAGAATTGTTGCAAGTTTGAGATCAGCCTGGGCTACCAAGTGAGCTGAAGGCTGGCCTGAATGTACTGTGGGACCCTGTCTCAAAACAAAACAGAACACTGAACAGATGTATTACGGGATTTTACAAAGGGCTTGAAAAGTGCAGATTAAAATATAGAAATTATACTAAATTTACTTTCAATTTTAAGATTACATCTGTGATGACTCTATATTAGAACATTCAACATAATACAACATTTAATATGCAGCCACTACCTTACTTACAGTCCAATTACAGAGCAAATTACTGCCATGAAGTCATCCCTCTACCTTGCATGCCAGTGCTCCTGAGACTTGAAGAGAGAGCCTGGCAAATGCCTGTGGATCGTATCAACAGTGTAGATTCTGATTAACTAGTCCTGGTGGGACCTGGAGTTCTTTCTTTTTTGCAACCCTTGTAAATTTTTACACATACAATCTAATACTGTTAAGTATGGTGCAATGCTATACAGCAGATCTCCAGAGCTTAATAATTTTCTAGAAATGAAATATGATGGTTGATGAATGGTAATTCTGCACTTTCCCTGGAACCCTTGTTAAGCACTATTCTACTCTGCTCCTGACTTCTAGGCTTACATAGGCTTCCCAAACTGATCATGTCTTCACTGGGACTCCTGACAGCACCACCAAACCTGCTTCTCCTGTAGTTCCGTCCATTCTTCTAACCGCTAAGTACAAAAACCTTGGAAATACTTTTGACTCCTTTTTTACACCATCCATCCATCCATCCATCCACCCACCCATCCATCCATCCTTCCTTCCATTCATCCTAAATCGTTAGCTTTACCTCTGAAATACACCAAGAAGGCAACCATTTCTCATTACTTCCTCCAGGAGTAACAAGCCCAACCTACCAATGCTTCTCACCGGAATTCATCATCGCTTCCTTCCTAAGTAGTCCCTGCTTCCTCTGTAAGTTACTCTCTACACAGTAGGCAAGATGATCTTTGAAAGCCAGGTCATGTCCGCCTCTTCCCAGAGTCCTCCAGTCGCTAGGACTTCTCACCTCACTCATGCTAAAGGGCAAGGTCTTCACAACCCCTCCCACAGTTCCACTTACTCTGGTTTCCTGCTCTCTGACTTCACTCCACTCCTCTCCTTGCTCACACTACTTCAGCCATGCATACCTTTGTGGCTTTTCTTAAACATGCCAAGCACCTCCCTTCCTTCCTTCAGGTCTCTGCACACATGTCTTAAGAAGACCTTCCCTGATTTGACTACCACTTCACTAACCCTGAGTGGTACAGCCTCCCTAGTCTGCTAGTTTCCCTCGTAGCACTGTCCACCACCTCGCATGATATATGCAGTGTTTGTTGGCTCACTGACTGCCTCCTTCCTAAGAAGTTCCACTGGGGCAGGGATTATTTTTTCTTTTGTTTACTGCTTTCTTCCCAGTGCCTGGCATACTGGAGGTGCTTGATAAATATTTGTAGATTGAGGAGAAAATGAATTAATTCAAGTAACTCTTGGTAAGTGCTGTGTTAGTCTGTTCAGGGTTACTCTAAGGAAATACCTGCGGCAGACTACTTCTGTGAAGAGCTACACTACTGAGTTCACAGTTCTAAATGTCCAGAGTCGAGGTCTGGTGGCCCTACCCACTGGTTCTGCCTCTGGTGAGGGCTCACCGGGGTGGTGTCGCACGGCAGGGCCATGTGTGTGGGATAGAGAGCTCACTCGTGAAATGGGAAGCCAGGAGGCAGTTTAGGGACTCTTGTTGTGCCTCTTGCAGCAGCTCAAGGGTCCCATGAGAGCCCCCTTAAACCCTGGAGGTCAGGTTCCCTCAGATTCCAAAGGTCCTACTCCTTAAAAAGGTTCCACATCACCTCCCAACAATGCCACTCTGGAGACCAGACTTGCAACACATCAAATCTCAAGGCGCAAACCATGTCCAAACCCTAACAAATGTATTCTACTTAAATAGGCCCTATGTGAGGAACCTCAGGAGAGACAGAAAGTCAGATAATAATCTACTGTGTAACTGATCCAAACCCTTTCAGTACATGCAATTTTATTTAATCTATTTGACTGATGTTTCTCATTACCTATCTCTATTTCTACACTGAGTGCATACTGTGTGTAAATATTGGAGGTACAGAAGAGATGCTCTAAAGAAAAAATAGAAATGAAATCTCAGGAAACTGAGTAACCTTCTCAAGGGCTTATAGACTCCACGTTTCCCATCACAGGCCAGATATCACCTGGGGTGGCCTGTTTCAGAGGCCTAACCTGGGGTACCCCCTACTAGCATGCCACACAACACTAACCCAGGGTTGGTTTCCTTGCATTCAAATGGCAAAGCTGCAGCACTGGCTGTAGCACTGGTTCAAGTGGGCCCAGGCACAGCGCGTGCCCTGTCAGGCCTTACTGGCACCTATGTGGTGCTGGCTTTGCAGGTGTGCAGGATGGAAGAATTACTGGTTCATGGCAGCTTCCACCCAGATTTCAAGAAAAGCCTGAGATCAAGCAAAATATGCTGGAGAATCAGAGCTCCTGCAGGGTGCTTAACGGATGCCCAGCAGAGCTGTGGGAGCAGAAGTCACAGTGGGCTCCCCAGAAAGTCAAGAATGACCGGCAACATGGCCACCTGCCCAGGAAGGCCGACAATCTCAGCAGCAGGCACACGGGTCGCAAGCAGCAAGGCTGCAGAGGTGAGAAAGCTCAGGCCTTGGGGACTCTGCCCTCACTGCCTGTGCACAGATGCTAGCTTTATGGCTCTGGGGTCCACGAAGCCCTGCTCTGCCTGCCGGTTCCTCCCCTCTGGAATGGGAATGCACACCCCGTGGCTGATGCATCACTGCACAGTGGGCGCAGATGACTGACTTGACTGTACCGGCTCACAGCTGGAGGAGCTGGCCTGAGTCCTGGCTGAGAGTTTTACCACTTGGAGTCAGTGCTGGAGTGAGCTAAGACTACTGGGATGAAACTACTGTGTTTTACACTACAAGGACGTGAGCCTTGGGGGCTGGGGACAGGATGCTTGGGTTTGGACGTGGTTTTGAGTGCATCCTCCAAGTTTAATGTGTAGAAATTTAATCCCCATGTGAGACATCAAGAGAGTGGAAACGCAATCCAGCTATAATGTTTACACCTGGCACTTCTAGGAGATAATTAGAGTTAGAGGTCACGAGGGTGGAACCCCAGAACTTTACCAGAGGGAGAGACCAAAAGGGACATACACATATTCACACGCACACAGAGCTCTCTGTCTCCTGCCATGTGACACCCTCCTCGTGACTGTGCTGGCAACAAGGCCATCACCAGACGTGGTCCCTCAGCCTCAGACCTCCAGAATCACGGGCTTTACACCTCTGACACCTTGTTAAAACAGTTAAAATGCACTAACACACCTTCTATTTTTAGCTACCTTTTTACTATCATATCTCATGTCCTCACCTATATTGTGGTATTTCTTAAGCACATAAAGTGAGTCTCAAAATCTTTTGTATCACACAATATGTGGCCCAAGGCCTTGATAGAAAGAAGCCATTTAACGAACAGATTTTTATTTTCTAGTTGGAGATAGTGAAATGAAAGGTTTACTTAAACCTTGCTCCCATGGTTACTTTTCTGAAAAAGCAAAACTAAAGAAAACAAAGAATTTTATTATTCTTCACCATGTGTTACCACTCGAGTATCTTAATCCCATTTAAAAATAACTTTGTTTAATTTATCTTGCTTAAATGATCATTCATGCTTTTTGGTGTTTCTTTTTCTTTCAATAGAATGTGAATTCCTTACAGAGTCCCTACTTTTTAACTTTTCTTTATCAGTTAAATAGTAGGGCTGGTAAAGAAAGCTTGCCTACATATGAGTGTGACCATTTTAGTGTAGAAATATGCTTACTAAATCTTAACTACAAATGCAGACAGGGAAAACAAATCCGGTTCATTTATTCGGAGAAATTCTCTACGGTGCTGAGGTGCTGACTTAACAGTGAGGCCGTGGTAGTGCCATACACTGCAGGGAGGAGGAGACGGGACACAGCAGGTAGGGCTGGGAAATCGGGAGCTAACTGGGAGTGTCAGACTTCCCACTTCCCACCCAATGGGAACACAGAGGGCGATTTATTATACAGGTCTGGGGGACAGATCAGGCTGCAGACAGAAACTGGGGAGTCATCAGCATGGGATGGTTTTCTTTTTTTTTTTTTGGTACTGGGGATTGAACTCACGACCTTGCGCTTACCAGGCAAGCACTGAAGCCACTGAGCTAAATCCCCAGCCCTCATGGGATGGTTTTCAAAAGCTCTGTTCCCAAAGGAATCTCAGAGGAGTGCAGACAGGGACAGGATAGTGTGGCTGGTGTCTAGATGTCACCCAAAAGTCTTATGTGTGGAGATGACAATGCACAATGTATGTACCACTGTTGCTCTCTGATTGATGTATTTTGAAATTTTTCTTTTTCTTTCTTCTTTTTTTCTTTTTCACCTTAAAATAAAATAGATTTGGAAAAAAAGAAAAAAAGAGTTTTACATGGTCACAGGTGGGGCCTTTCGGGGTGGCTGGACCTAGGGTGTGTGATTACTCAGTCAGTCCCTTCCCCACAGCTCTGGGGGAGGGTGGCCGCCTGGAGGGGTGAGAGGCAGAGGCGGCCGCTGCTGCTCCCTTCTCCCTGCACTACCGCTCGGCGCCCTCCTGCCTCTGCCTGCCCTGGACTGTCTCTCCTCTGCCATGCCCTCTGCACGCCAGCCTGGCTGCAGCCAGCAGGCTAGGGACTGTAACCTCTACACACTGGGAGCTAAACCAACCTTTCCTCCATTAACCTGGGTGTCAGCAAGGGGGAAAAGGAACCCAGACAGCACAGTTAGTTGCCTTGGAGCAGCCGAATATTTGGGAAGACAAAGATCAGCAGTCTCGCTGTGCTCTAGAAACCAAGTGAAGGGAATACTTCAAGTAGGAAGGGACACACATGAAACACCATTAGACAACAACAAGAGAAGACTTGAGAACTGGTGATACTGGGTGGGGGCCTGGCAGACAGCTCTGCACCAGTGGGGAAAGCATGGCCGCCTGGTTACAGTGCTCAGGAGGGAATGGAATTAGAGAGGAATAAAAAGAACAGAAGTGATGAGGGGCAGAGACTCGGGATGACAACCTGAGAAGTAGGATAAAAGAAAGTCTGAAAACGGAAGGTGTCTGGGTGATGCCAGAAATGATCACAGATACTCAGAAGAAAAAAGATCAATGTAAGAAGCCACAAAGGGGAACCAGGTGTGGCAAACACCTCTAACCCATCACTCGGGGAGACTGCGGCAGGAGGACTGAGCCCGAGCCCAGCCGAGGACTTCAGGAGACTCAGCAGGACCCTGACCCCATATTAAAAATGTAACAAGGGAGAGAGATATTTGAGTTCAATCCCCAGTACCAGGAGGGAGGGAAGGGAAGAGACAGAAACTGTGAAGGGATGAGTAAGTGCAGAGGCCAAGTTCATGAGAAGGCGAGGGAAAGCCATTGGGAGCAGAGGCTTTCCACAGCAGGAAGCAGGGCTAATTCATCTTTGTAACAGAGGGGAGGCAGGGTACCCGGCAGTACTACTAGTGTCTAGCAGGTGCAGTGGTGGAAAGGCGAGGTTTTCTCTTAATTTCTTACAGAAACAGGAAACAAGGAAACAAATGAGCAAGCATAAACAGAGTAAGGGCATGTTCCAAGAGCAGTTGGCAGAGTCATTATCTCGGGCTCTGTGGGAGCCCTCGGCTGGTCAACATGGTTGCCCTCTTTTCTTAGCCAGAGGCCAGAGCTAATGAGCTTGCTGTATTTTTCCAAGGAACATTAAGAGAGGGAGAGTGAGTGACCAGGTCAGGATGCATGGGAAGCAGTGATGACAGCAATGGACTGTACCTGAGACCTAGCCTGGCAGGAGGACATGGATGGACACGGGGCAGCATGAGAAGGAAAGGGAGGGGCCAGGGATACGGCTCACGGCACAGCCCCTGCCTGGCAGGTGCAAAGTCCTGAGTTCGATTCCTGGTAGCAAAGAAAAGAAAAGAATAAAAGGAAGGACAGCCTGATAGTCTTCGTGGAGACGGAATGAAGGAGGACTGCGGGCACTGATGAAGAGGTGCTTGCGCTGAGGTTTTAGAGGAGGTCACTTGCAGTTCCTGGTGCAGTCTCGGACTTGGAGTCCAGGATATGATCTAAAAGTTTAAAAGCCACCTTCAGTTCTCCCTCCTTTCTCGATTCACTGTCCATCTCGCAGCACATCACTCGAGCACTATTCTTGAAACGTGTCCCCAGGAGTGAGGGCTCACTCAGCCTTCCTCCTCGGGCCTGTTCAGGGCCCACCTCCTGCCCCCACTACCCCGCCCACTCACGGCCACCCTGCACACAGCAGCCAGGGTTGGCCCCATTACTCCCTCCCCACACACCCCGTGTCCATGCATCTTTCTCAGCAGCAGACCTCCTCCCAGCCTGATGCCCTCTGGCCACAGTCACCTCTTTTACTCTTCCACTGTGCTCTCCCTTGTGTACGTCCTCCTAGTCCTGCCGGTCGCCTTGTTCCTCCTCAAGCTGACCAAAGCATTGTCCTCTCAGAAGCTTTGGCCTGTTCTCTAGTACACTCCCTTCTAGATGTTCTTAGAGACACTCTTCTCATTTGCCTAGCTTTCTGCTCAAATGTCACCTCAGAGGTCCACCCTGATCCCTGTGTCTCCCCTTTCTTTTCCCCGCTGTAGTTCCCTTCAGAGCACTTGACATTTCCTGCCATCAGAATCCACCCCACTTAGTGAGGGCATGACTCGATCTGCTGGTCAAGGCTCAGAACAACACTTAGAAAACAGCTCATAGGCCAGGGGCACACTGCCTGCCCAGCAAGTGCAAGGTCCTGAGTTCAAGTTCCCGGACTACAAATAAAAAAAAATAAAAAGAGCTCATACTAGAGTCAATAAACAGTGTTGAAAAAAATCAGTGAACATTGAAAAAGTACACAGATTGTTTCTTTCAAAAAATACACAGATCATTTCTTTCTTGATTGAAAGATTTCAAAGATTAACACTAACTTTTCTGAGTCTCTGATTTTCTGAAAGAAAACCATACATGAAAAATCAATTCATTGGTTCTATGTTAAAAATACATAAAGATATTAACTTTAACATGAAACATGCATTAAGCAGTTACCTTATCTTTCAGAAATTTTCTGATGTTCCGGTGGGCTCGGGAACACTCTGTTAGCAAGCTGAGAACTGGAGTTAGACCCTCTCTATAGCTGCTTCCCTACGAAGAAAACCACACAGCGACATCAGCTTCTGAAAGTTACTTTTCTCCATTCACTGGAGTGCAAGAATATTTGGGGAGAGACACACCTTTCTACCAAAGCTTATAAACCGTGTGAGAAATTATTTTCCTTTCATTTGATTAGCTATTGTCATGTTTTTGTCCTTCCGAGATTTCCCTGCATTTCTGAGGGTCCCCCAGCTTGGCCAGGGAGGAGGCTCACATGCAGGAAAGGTTTTGATGAACCACTTATGCCACCCTGCTGCCTTTAACATAGTGAGTGACGGACCAGAGAAAATAAATAGCTCACAAGCAGAAAAGTGAAAACTAATTTTTTGAAGGCATCTTTTTAAAAGATATTACAGAAAGTATCAAGTTTTTGGAGGAAAATTATTACTTCTAGGATATACAAATTATCAGTGAAATAACTGTTATTTTTGTGTAGTAGTAACAAATTTGAACTACAATGACACTATTTTCATCATTAAACAAATTCACTTGGTCTTAGCAATTTATCATCTATTACAATAAAATGCTTTCAAAAGTAAAAAACGTAGTGTTTCAGCTATTACGAAAGCTTAGACTCAGAAGTCACACTCCGTGGTGTTCGTATGCAGGCGCATTCGCGAGCTTTAGAAACATCTCCGGAGTGTCCATCTTCGGAGCTTACCTTGTCTATTCTCTTCTCCATAAAACTGAGTAAAACATGAATGGCCTCCATGTTCATGCCATTGTACGCCACAGGGCTGGTTTCCAAAGCTGCCTCTTTCTCAGCTGTTTTATCACTGGGCAGTTCATCCAGAGTCATTGCTTCTTGGGCTGTTTCTTCATGGGTTAATGGACAAACGAGAACATCCAAACAAGAGACCGGAACATTGCTTAAAAGATTGACTGCATTGCTGAAAAGCAATTTAAGAATACAATATTTTGAGTTAATTGAATAGTCGTTTACAATATGAACACAGTAAGCTCAGGAGTGACTTTCAGGAGTCAATTAAAATTTTTCTTTTTCAAAATAAGCCATTAATATTTACTCAGCATTTACTAAGAGATAGAAAATAAAGAACGGCCTCAAACACACATATGACACATTACGAAGAACAGATGTTAAATGGACAGACAGGATCACATAATGTCATTTTACTTCCTGAAATGCTAAAATAGCAATGAGTGAGCTCTAAAGATACAGTCTTTAATTTTTTTATGACAATGCTAGCTTTGCATTTTCTTTGGGCATTTAAAACCCTTTTGCAGGTCCACTGGTGTATTATTACTCCTTGGATTACAACGGCAAGCACTGAGAAGCAACACGCAGAAGGAGCTTAGCACAGAGGCAACGACAGTGACAACTGAACATCGTAGGGTTAAGTTCTGTTCTCTCTGATGTACCAAATACAATTTTTACAGCACCCCAGTTGGAGCAGGACCCTGGCAGGAAAAGCGAAATGGTGCTTTTTCCCCAGCGCTCACGGCCCGGGCCTTCTGCGGTGTGCTAAGGAACCCACAGCCCGGATACACACCAGCAGGGGGAACCCAAGCCTAGGAGTTTTGGTCTTGCCCAAAAATCCGGGTCTACTGCTCAGTGTACAAGAGATTAAAATGACACCAACAATTTCAAAATTAGAAACGTTCTCAATGGGCTTGTTTCCCCCAAGAATTATTTCCTATTTTCATCTAAAGGAGAAGTAGTGCTCCGGGCTAACGAGATCTGAACTGCCTCCGAACTTCCTGATAAACAACAATGGAAAGACAGGCATTACATTTCCTAGTGAGAGAGAAGCTGCTCTAAAAATAACCCCATCCTGACTAAAAATAAACCCTTCCAAGTGCAGCTGAAAAGTAAAATCACTTGGAAACCAAATTCAGGGCTTAACTCATCTGTCTTAATGTAGACTACAGTAGTCTAAATTTTAATTTAGATTGACACCCTAAAAAGTAAAACAAATAGAAAAACAGAAAAACAAAGTTTTTCTTTCCTTTACTCTGAAATGTAGCTCTGTGTCTTCAAAAATCAACATTTTCTTTCTTGTTATTATGGAAAAATAAAAGTTGGGGTATCTACTTAAGAATTAGACAGTGCAGAGCTGTGTGTGATAATACAGAGGACATAAAATACAGCAAAAAAGTAATGAGACTTATGAATAAATGATTTTTGGTAAAATTTGAGTTGTTTAAAGCCTACTACTGCTGCTGCTAATTCAACTTGCTATGGCCTCTAATTGTGATTATACATAATAACCAAAGGCAGCTGGAAATACAATGATTTTCTTACTAGCTTTCTTTTTACATTTTTAAATAAAGCTTTGTAATTCCTTATTTATAACTTAAAATGGCTTGCTTCTGACTTAAGCATTCGGAAATTACTAGATACTGTGGATTCACTGCTAGAGAAAAAAGGGGATGAGGAAAAAAAAAAAAACAACCAAAAAAACCAATTCTCCCTAGGAATTACTTGCTGAAACTACAGAAGCCATCCTGAAATATTAGGATTTTCCCCCCCAAATGTAAAGCAACAGGGTGTGGAGTTTATCACAGTCTGAGTCTTTAAATCTACCACTGAGACCAAACTGAAAAGTTTAAGATGGGTCATTTTATTATAAAGGAATGTTTCCCCCTTAAGTTCATTTAAAGTAGTTTCCAGGAATCTAGTAAATGTAAGACACCAAATGTAAGGCTGGAATCAACAAATATTTGGAGGTTTCAGGCTTTTCAAGAAAAGTCCCATTTTCTCACTTTTTATTAAACTGAGTCCCTAAACAAACACGAAATTAATTTTCTGGCTCACTGTGTTTGAGCTATTCTTTTTAAGGCAGGCAGGCCAGCTTTCTGAGCTCTGTCACTTCTCTGACAGTTTCATTTGTGGTGGAAGAGTATGAAATTCTCCAACTACCAGGAAGTCAGTGACTACGCACAGATTTGCACAATAGTGTTTGCATTCCTACTCCAGGGGGTAGAAATACTGTGTATGTTACTCCCTCCTTTTCACTCCCTAGAGATCATTAATCATTGGGACCTGACATCCTCTTGCTCCTGCTCCCAGCCTCTTCCTGATATGCAGATTCAAAAGCAAGGCCTACGAGTTCTCTAATGCCTCTGAAACTGTGTCACTTAGGGAGAGGGGAGGTGATCTAAAACGTGCTCTTCTACCAGCTGCGGAGCCAGATGACACTGCAGAGCACGCGAACTGCACATGGGCACCTAAAGCTGCTCATAAATCTTTCTGGTCAAATGTAGTACCTTCATATTCTTACAGTATCTTTTCTCAAAACTGGAAAGCATTAAAGATAAACCTTAAGATCTCCAAAAATTTCCCTTCTGTTTTATTTAAAAGATGTTTTTAAAAACTGTTTTTTTCTTTTGTGGTAGAAGAACTTCACCTCAGCAAATTTTAAGTAAACAATATAGTACCGCTAACTACATGCTGTGTTGCATAGCAGGTCTCTGGCACTCTTTCATCTTGCATGAATGAAACTCTGCATCCTTTGACTGACACCACCGCCACTCCACCTGCCTAGGTAAGCGCCACTGCACTGCTGGATTCTGAGATGCACTATGGTAGAGCCCTCGTGAGGTCATGCCTTTTGTATCAGGTCTACTGCCCTTAGTGTTACGTCCTCCGTCCTCCGTATCTTCCTAAGTTGTTGCAAATGACAGATCTCCTGCTTTTTAAAGGCTGAACACTACTCTGGGTGTGTGTGTGTGTAAATTCTGTATAACGTTTTCTTCTCCATTCATCTGCTGGTAGACATTTAGGCTGTTTCCAGATCCTGGCTATTGCGAATACTGATATAATGAACATGAGACAGCAGTTACCTTTTCAAGACAGTCGTTTTATTGCCTTTGGCTCTGCTGAGAAGTACCAGATCCAATGGCAACTCTATTTTAACTGGCTGTTTTCCACACTGGCTACGCTCACACACCAACAGTTTTCAATGACTCCTTTTTCTCCACATCATCACCAGCACATTTTCTTTTTGGTTTTTATTTTTGATAAGAGCCATCACAACAAACATGAAGTGATACCTGACTGTGATTCTGATTTGCATTTCCTTGAAGATCAGTACTATTGAGCACATTTTCATAATCCACCCATTTAATATCTTTGGAGGAATGTCCACTCAGTTCCTTCATCCTGTATTTTAACTGGATGTTTTTTCTTGGGTGACTAAGACTTTCTTATACATTTTTGGATAGTAACCCCTTACCAGATAAGTGGTTTGCAAATATTTCTCCCATTTCACAAGCTGTCTTTTCACTTTGTTCAGTTTCTTATGCTATGCAGCTTTTCAGCTTGATGTAGTCTCCCACTTACCTATTTTTGCTTTTGTTGTCTATGCTTTTCGTACATATCCAATAAACCAATCCTGATACCAAGGTCTACAAACTTTTTCCTAAAGTATTCTTCCAAGAGTTTTATTGTTTCAGGTTTTACTTTTAGGTCTTTAATCCATTTCAAGTTCACTTTTGTGCATTTTGTGTAAGGCAAAGGTCCAGCTTCTTGTCCATGTGGAAGTCTAGTTTTCCCAAGACTATTTATTGGATATCTGGGTGTTCCTGGCACTCGCACTTAAGTACAATTGATATATATGTGTGGGTTTACTTCTTGGTTCTCTATTCTGTTTCATGGGTCTGTTCTGTTTTTAGGCAATTATTATAGAATTTTGATTACTGTAGCTTTGTAATATATTCTGGAATCAGGTAGTATAAGATCTCTAATATTGTTCTTGTTCAAAATTGCTTTGGTTATTTAGTCTTCTGTGGTTTTCCTCAAGGAAGGAAGAAAGGGTAGAAGGAAGGAAAAAAGGAAACAAGTGGGGGCAGAGGGAACTGAGTAAACAGCAGATAGGCAGGCAGGCAACAGGCAACTGTACCCCGCTCTCCCTTTTCTTCTTCATGGTATGTAGTTCGCTGGGGACATTTGGCTTTGTGCTGGCCAAGCACCGGTAGCAGACCTGGGGGCCTGGCTATGGTGGGGTGAGGAATAAAGACGACTAAGCCCATGGAAATACTAAGTACAAACTGCAGCGGGCTGGGCTGCAATTATACAGGCGCATTACGTGACCCATGGCGCTGTGGGAAGGAAAACCTAAGTTGTAACTTTAAAACATTTTTATCTAAAAAGTTGGAGAAAGTTCAGCTTCACTAATATTTAGTAAATACACTGATCCTGGTACCCATTCCTAACTTACACATCATCAGAGGCTTTCCACTCACAAACACAGGCGAAGTGTCACGAGGGAAGAGCTGGAACCTTACATCACAGAAGGGGCAGCGGGGACATTCTCTCTCTGTGGTCACTCATTTGCTTCCTTCCCTGGTCACGTGACAGTCTGCACACCCTCAGTGAAAAGTAGACACCGTTTTAGTTGGCTGGAGACTGAATCTAGAGTCTCACAGTCACTAAACGTGCACCACTGAGCTACAACCTCAGCCTAACTTTACCCAGTTTTAACTAATTCTTATAAAGTAGGATAACTGTTTTAAATAATTCTCAAAAAGAAAACAAAGTTGAGGATACTATTTAAATGGAAACAGTAGTGCACCTTCTTCCCTGTCTGTTAAGAAAATGGCAGAGGCCCTTGTTTGCTGTATCGTGAAAAACAAGGATAACCCAAATCAGATGTGGCAACAAATCAGTTTACAAAACCTGAAAATTATCTTAAATATAAATCTCTGTCTAGTATGAGAGTCGTAAGTCTTGCCTTAGGTATATGGTGTGCCCTGAAAAATTAGCTGATGAGCCATCACAATTAGTAAGATGCTTAAATACAAACTGAAGAATGTGACTGTGGCAGGTTAATTTTTTAAAACTATTTTAACATAATAACCTTTTATCAGGCTTTCTACTGTTCATTTTTATATATAATTTATTTCATATTTTAGCTTTACATGCACATAATTTGTATAAATAAATACGTTGGTGGATGTGTTCAAAAATCCCTGGCTAGGTCTGGATATGACCAAAACATTTGGAGGTCAATGGCCCAAGAAAACACTCATTTACTTTACGAGGAAAGAAGCAGACCGACAGCTCTGAGGGATGAAGTCTGAATGAAGGAGTGACTCTCCTTCCCTCAGTGAGACAGTCCTCAGCGTGTTCAGTCTGAAGGGGTGAACCCTCCGAACAGACTGGCAATCTACAGAAGGAAACAGTGCTGGAACAAGGAGTCAGCAGGCAGGAGGACATGGTGTGGGAACAACCCCTGGGTAAGAAGAGAGCCATTTCATTTTCTGCAACTGGCAGGAAACAGGAAAGCACAGGTACAGTGTTTACAGGCAGGGGTAGGAGAGCAGAGCTGTGAGGTGCTGTTGCCTCAGACTCTAATCACTGCGAAGGGGTGAACAGGAGTGTTTCTACCCATCCCTCCCTCCACTCAGTTAATGCTGGCTGAGCCACTCCTAATACCTGCCTTTGGTGGTGGGGCAGAGTGGTGGACAAGACAGGCAAGCTCTGTACTCTTTTCAAGGTTAAAATTTAGCGAGGGGAAGAAATGAACAGGTAGAAAAATAAAAGAAGATTATTTCACTTAGTGGTAAGTGCCATGAAATAAAACAGGTATTAAAATAGAGACAGGGTCTGTGAGTCTGTGAATCTAAGTCAGGGGGCCAGAGAAGGCTAAATAAAGAGACTGCATCTGAGTTGAGTGCTAAATGACAGGAAGGACCCAACTTCTTAAAATCTAGGTGAGGCATCCAGATACCAGGCAGAGCAAGTGCAGGGCCCAGTACGAGGGAGAAGCAGAGCAGTCTGAAGTCCCCATGGCTGGACTGAGGAATGGTAAGCTCTGGAAGGCCAGGGGAGGGACTGGATCAGTGTCGTGCAAACATTTCGCTTGACGATACAAAGAGGAATGTTGTCTAAGCAGAGCCCCCAGAGGGGAGCTGATGCCTCTGACCCAATTCTGTGGGTTCATCCAGTGGAACACAATGGAGATCACTTTCTTCATGCAGAAGAAATCAATGCTGCTGGCACAGAGCCACGGTGGGAGCACACCACCCCGATTATTACAGCACCTGCCTGACACCGAGCACAACGTCTTCTCCTGAAATCCTGTGCACAGGGTGCAGACTTAACCTAACTGCTAGGCTTCCACTCTCAACACCAAGAAGCCACAGCGGGCCTATCTGCCAGGTCAGGTAGAATTGTTGCAGCGGGCTCAGCACCCTGAGCAGACGAGTGCGGGGGGGGGGCAGCCACAGAAGGTGGCACCGAGCCTGTGGGACATGGTGCTTACCTAGAAGACAGGTCACAATGATGAACTGATGTCTAGGGACAGAGAAAAAGCTAAACCAGTAAGGGGGCATAGGGGGGCTCGAGGCAGGAGAAAAGGGAACGCTGGGATTGTGGAAGAGGATGGAGGACAAGTGAGACGAGGAAGACTTCCCTCCTCATCCTAGACATGGTACCACCCTCTACCTACATTAACACCTTTTACTGCAACAATTCACGAGGAAACTATTAAAAACCAATGACATCTCTCTATCCTTTCCCTGAATTAACTTTTCATGACATGTGTATCTTCCCCCTGCCCCTTAGTGTGTCCACCCATAAAGTGTAATCTAGATGTAAGAAGAAAAGGAAACGTAGGCATCCTACAGACGAATCTTGAGGACATTATTCCAAGTAAGAAAACCCAGCTGCCCTGAGACCGTGAGATCCCCAGAGTTGAATCCCCTGAGACAGAAACACAGACGTGCTGCTGCCCGGGGCTGAGGGGCAGCATGAAAAGACAGTGTTTAACAGGGGCAGTTTCAGCTGTGAACATGAAGGGAGCCACGGAGGCGGACTGTGGTAACGGGTGTACAGCACCACAACCATACTTCATACTGCCGAGCAGTGTGCTTACGAAGTGTTATGACGGCACATTTGTACAGTACGTGTTACCACAATAAACAATTAGGGAGCAAAACTCATTTACATACTACAAAACTCGTTAACATACTACATTTAGTACTATAACGAGGTGCTACAGTGTTCCCTTAATTCATGAGACAAAACTAATTGTTTAAGTTTTTTGAGACAAGGCCTTGCTATGTAGTTCAGGCTGGCCTTGAACTCGCTATGTAGCCCAGGCTGGCCTTGAACTCGAGGTGATCCTCCTGTCTCAGTCTGCCGAGGGCTGGAATTACAAGCGTGTGCCACCACACCCAGCAATGAATTAGTTTAAACAAAGAAGTAACAAACAGCTTTGGGGATGCCAAGACACTCAATGTACTCACTGGGGTTGGCACTAGACTGAGGGCACGCTCTCCAGAAGAAACCACACCCACATGCAATTCCAGGGGCTGGGGCTAATGCACACACTCACTGACCATGGCGAGAGTGCTGAGGGCACTTTCAGGCCACCAGCAGAGGAGGAATGGAAACAGGTGTCCTTCCGTAGAGCAAAAAGGATGGGTAAGAATCTCCTCCCACAAGTACAGACAAAAGGAAACAGAACAAACTGAAGAACTGAAATGATGACTAGTGAAAGTGAAGACTAGAGTCTTCCTGAGCTAACTTATTTTATCTATTTTTCTGGGAAGGAAAAATATGGTAGTGCCTTACAATGTAATAGGAAAAGCAGCCAGGCTATTTTTTTTATTCTTCTAAAAGTACCTTCACGGGTTTTGACATTCACATATCATAGAACATAACTGGCTTTAGGAACAACTCAGTAACAAAAAATGGATTTATTTACCCATCGCAGGATAAACATAAGTTCCTAAACAAAATATCAAAATAAAAAAATGACCCTAAGGCAGATTTAGAAGAAGATACTAGCTCTAGAAGATAATATGCGTGTAGCAGAAGTAACAGGGCAGCAATGGCAGCAGCTGCGGTCCAGCAGGAGCTTCCTGCTGGGGCCGGGGCCAGGAGCTCTAGGGCTCGTTATCACCTCCGCTAACCCCAGAGCTGATCACCTACACTCAGGCTGGTCTGCCCAGCACCACCTATGTCGCTGCCCATTTCCTCCCAGCAAGTCAGTGTAAAAGCCCAGTGAAAAACTTAGAAAACGGCTTCAAAAAACAGAATGAGAGACTTGACTTTGAAATATCCTTAAAAAAAAATACGCCTGTTACACACACACACACACACACACTCACACAAGCATGTGTATACAAACACAGAAGTGGTTCCACGGTCACTGCAGAGGAGAGATTTTAGCAGGTATTTCAGCTCTAGTGAGTTCCTAAAATAGCCCTGAGATGGGAGTTTTCTCTATTTAAATGGATTAACACAGAGTCACTGCAGGTCACAATGATATTAATCTCTTTAATTCTGATTAAAGGGACATCCAAGGCCATTCCAGAAGCACTGTTAAGTCAGCTGCACCCTCAGCTCCCGGGAAAGCCCTGAGAAACACCTCGAGCCTGTCCAGGGCCCTAGGGACACAGCTTACTTAGAGCGAAGCCAACAGGTTTTTATCAAAGACACTTCGAAGGCAAATTTAAAGAAAAAAATTCACAAAGGAAAATAAACTTGATTACTTTTTCAAAAAATTGATGTTAATATTTTCTATGAAATTTTCTTCCCCTTTTGACAAATACTGGTTGCTGAGTTAAGATATTAATTCATTCTTCAGAGAAACCCTTGATACTACATTTGTGACCAGCATAAGAATTTCCGTCAAAAGGCTTTCTCCTTATGTCCTTGTATGACTATGCAACTTGTGATACCCGATTTCAGATAAAAATCAATTTACTCCTTGGCTTTTAAACCAGTTTTCTTTCAGTGTCAGTGTCTAGATTTCTAGTGTCTCTTGATTACGAAAAAGATTACAGTGGGTGAAAATGCTTAATAAATATTTTTTAGTACATGATTTATGGCAGTTATTGGTTTTTTAAAGGGCACAGTCAAGCAAATCAAAGGAATGTTTGACCTGTTGCTGCAGAAAAAAAAGATCATCTTTAAGAAAATGATCTTTTGAAGGCTTACAGGGCAGACAGGACAGAAAAATAACCTGTCTAATAAACTCAGTGCAATGTCAAATAATACAGTGCTACACATAAATAACATGGATTTGATTGAAAAATAGTAATTAGGGATATGTTTCATTTACACCTGGTTGTGTTTCTATTAAGTTTTTATGTAGGCCATATTTTGGAAAACAGTATTTTGAGTGCTCATTTTACTATTAAGGAGAAAAGGAGAACCTCATATTAATTTCTTGGTAAAGCAGAATTAATACTGAAGTAATTTCTTTGTAGGTCTGAATTTATTTGAATTGTTTTAAACATCATTTGACTTGTTTTCTTTCTTTCTTTCTTTCTTTCTTTCTCTCTCTCTTTCTCTCTCTCTCTCTTCCTTCCTTCCTTCCTTCCTTCCTGGTACTGAAAATTGGATTGATTTGATTGTTGGAACTGAACTACAACTCCAGGACTTTTAAAATAAATTTTATAAGTAATTTTATGAAGAAGTTACAAGATTTTTTTCAATACTAGTAACTGAACCCAGGGCTTTTGCATGAGCTACCTCACCATCCCTTTCTACTGTATTTTGAGACAAAGTCCCATTAAGTTGCTAAATTATTTAGGTTAGGCTCAAGCTTGCAATTCTCTGCCTTAGCCTCCCAGGGTGCTGGGATTATAGGCCTGAGACACCTCACTCAGGCCGAAGTCTTGGTACTACGATTCTGATCTAGGGGGAAAAATAAGAGGACTACAAAACATACTAATTCTTACTGAGTTGTTCTTAGACAATAACTTTTTATTTTTAATGCAGTGCTAGCGATTGAACCCAGGGCCCAGGTGCATGCTAGGTAAGTGCTCTACCATCAAGCTGTACCCCAGGCTCCTGAGAACACATTTTAACAGTAATTCATTAATTGCTCTAATAGATAAGTCACAAAACTTTACCTGTTTTTAACATATTTTGTACTTGTAAATATATTTTAATACTGACACTGTGACTTCAGTCTTGTTAGGATTTTTTAAAAAATTATCACTTAAGATACATAAATACTTTTCAAGTAGAATTAGCAAGAATGTTCATGAAGTTTAGTAATTAAAAGCAGGGCTCCAATCCTATTTCTTTCACATAATAGAATTGTCATTACAGAGAAATTGATTGATCTTTTTATGCCTAAGTTTCCTTGTTTACAAAAAGTGAAAATCAGCAACACTTACCTCATGAGGTTGGTGTGATGATTAAAAGAAGTTCATTTTTAAAAAATGGAGACAGTTCTGGGGATTGAACCCAAAGCCTTGTGTATGTTAGGCAAACATTCTACCACCGAGCCACATCCCCTGCCTGGCAGTTAATCTTTATAAAGAATTTAGCACAATGCTATACACAGAAAGTATTTAACAACGGTGTGATATTATTATTGTTCTGGGTTGTATTACTGAATACAACAAATGCCAAGTTTTCTTCTGTTGTTGGGGCTCAACACGACAAAGTCAAAGACAGCAGAATAAAACTTTTCATTAGGCACTGTAATCATTTCTGACCTACCAGGTACCTGACTTGCCCTACTGTTTTCACTTCTGGACTTACAATACACAATTAAAATGAGAAACTTAAGAACAAGACCTACTGCGTCTTTCACTGAAATCGATACAGAGGCCACCCACCTGTGCAGCTCTTCTGTTTTGTCTTCAGTTGGACCTACGATTAGTAAACAATGGCGGAGGACAGCTGCCATGACACGGAACTGATGAGAATCACTCTATGCAAATAAAAAAAGGAGAGGAAAAGTTGGGGGTTGAATGCCTTTACACAGCAGTCTGGTACACACTACCTATCACCTGCCCCCAGAACACTTACACCACACAGGGAGGCACAGGACACCCCGGAAGAATTCCCAGGGTGATGCGATAGTAGCAGTCGCGCTCGCGCATGCACGGACACCGCACCTCCGGGAACAGCGGACACCGGGCCTGCTGGTCCAGCCGTCCTGTTTTACCTCTGCCGAAGATCCAACTCTATTGGGGTGTTTACATCTCCGGAAATCTGGGTTCTTTATCCTCTAGGCGACTGCGCCCGTTTGTTTGCCAGTCATTTTAAAAGTCCCAACACAGATGTAGCGCTGTCTCAGGTCAGGACAGCTATGTTTGGAGCTAATTCTACACCCTTAACAAAAGTCTCATCTCCGAACTTTCCAAAGCAATGAGTCCATCAGCTTCATTGTATCAGTGTTTTAACCTCTCAGTTCCTGCAGAACAACCAGCAGACCGCGAAGGGGCGATCTGAGCTCCCCCGCTGCTTCCCCATCTTCACATGCTGGCAGTGACACTGAAGCCAGAAGCCACTCCCAGAGGAGGCCGCTGCCAGAACCGAACCAAGCAGCTCCGAGTAACCACGGGGTTTACCACTTCATCTGAGGTGAGATCTTGGACCATTAAATTAACTGAATCACCTGTATCAAGGTCTTAGCTCTCTTCATCCAGATTATAATTAAGATAACACACAATTAGAGCTAATTATGATAGAGAGCCCAGATAGGCGATATTTTGAGGAAAATGTAGTTACTCCAAAAAGCTACTAAAAATTTCAAAAGTTTCTTAGTATATAATTGATTTTAAATCCAAATCCCAAGTAAGTAAAAAAAAAAAAAAATATATATATATTTTACCTCTCTCTCTCTATATATATATATACACACATACATACATAAACTCACACAGTCTAAGAAGACATCGCTCTTAAAATCTAGCAATAGGGACGCTTTGATTACTCCAGGATAGCATTTTAACGTATCACCATCGCACCAGAATTGGAAAAGATAAAGGCCTCGGTGGTACCATGGAATCAGCGCTGCACTTGCAGACAGGCATCTGGGTGATGAGCTTAGGAGTCCTACAGCTCCTCTCGCCCCGGTTACCCCGCACACTGTTCCACACACATGCGGATCTGTTAGAGACAGCAGAAGTGCACGCATACAGCGGTACAAAACCTTCAGTGACGTGTGAAGCTGAGAGGGAAGGGGTCTCGGCAGCGAGGACACAGAAGGTGAGGGTGGCAGAGGTGACGCAGGTAACAAACACCAGGGCTAAGGGAAGAGGGAAAGGAGAGGCGGGACCGCATGGAGTCCAGCAAGGTTCCAGTGAATGCGGCCCATTTGCCGTCCACCCCACACACCTGGGTGAAAATGCTCACATGGAAGGACATGTCCTCTACACAGAGCACACTGAAACCAGGACCACACTCAACTCTTCTATAACTCCTCCAAAGGTATGCTCCTTGCTTTTGGAAATTAACTGGGAAATGTACTACCTTTTAAGCTAGATTCTCCTTTATTATAGATGAAACAATCTCTTTTCAGTGAGGAAGACAACCTTCTTGCAAAACGAACCACTTTGATCTTTTCACTATCTGCAACTCCAAGCCAAATTCCGACTTTCCATCCCATTTCCTCCTTTTCCAGTTTTTGTAACACCCATTCCCAAGTCCTCCTGTCTGTGGTATACTCTCTGATCCTAAATCTACTGAAATCTATTTTTCTACTCAAAACAACTTCTGAAACCACTTCTACTCTTTACACTGCTGATTCCTTTTTATCCTCCAAGTCTCAGCTAAAGTATCTTCTCGGAGAAGCCTCTTCTTTGGCTGCTGGATCTAAGTGGATTCCTTCTTTCTTGACTATCGCCGTATCTATTTAAGTTCTTTCATGAAATCATAATTTGTATTTCCACGTGTTAATTTCCTTGTATATATTTTGTTCTATATCATCATAAAAGTAGCATGTGTGTCACACATGCTCAATAATCTTAAGGCCAATGTTAAGTATAATATATAAACAGAAAAGGGCCAAATTATAAGCATGCTGGTAACTAACACCACAAAACGAGTGTGCCTGTATAACCAGCATGAAAACTCATGCAATGCCAAGGCCGAGAACCCAGAATGCCCACACCCCCCGCACTGACAATCTTCAGCTCTCAAAGGTGATCTTCGATGTCACAGGCGAGCGATCCGTCGTCACCACACTTCATATGAACAGAATCGCACAGACCCTCTGGTGTCTGGTCGTGAGGTTCATCCACACTGATGCGTGCGGGTGCAGCCGGCGTCTTCATTGCTTAAGCGCAGCCTGCTTCCAAGCGTGGTGCTGGCCCACACTCCCTGTCACTGACAGCAATACCTCGAGAACACAGTGTGCAAGGTTTAGAAACGTTTTCAGTAGTAGAGACTTCTGAGGGCCTGGGAAAAAGACGTGGTGCTTTATTCACTGCAGACAGGTTAAGAAAACAGTGCTGAATAGCACCGCACTGGATGAGTCCACCCCCGTACTCCTGGTGGACGCATGGATCATTAACTGTGTGAACACACTTGTTACACGGCATTTGGGGTCTGCTGGGTATACACCCAGCAAAGGGGATGCAGTCATAGGGAATCGCTGTAGGTCAAGCTTTAGAAGACACTCCCAGTGTTTCACGGAATTTACGTCAATTTATGCTCAGGGCAGTCTTTCTACTGATACCTGATATTGTCAGCCTTCATTGATTTTAGTCTTTCTCAAGCATGTGTAATGCTTTCTTAGTTTTAGTACGCATTTTCCTGATGACCAATAAAGCTGAACACTTTTTTCATATGTTTACTGGTCATTTGGACAACTCTTGCACAAAGTTCCTGTTCAAGTCTTCAGTTTACTTTTTTATTGAATTGACTTTATTTATTTAGTCTTTTTGAGACAAGGTTTCACTGTGCAGCGTGGGCCAGCCCTGAACTCACTATGTATGTGGCCCAGGTTGGCCTAGACCTCACAGTGATCCTCATGCCTCAGCCTCCTGAGTGCTGGGATGACAGGTGTGCGCCACCACGCCTGGCCCGACTGACTTTATGGAGCACCGACTCCATGCTGAACAGAGCCCTTTACTGCACATACATGCTGAGAAGTCTTCTCCCACTTACTGGCCTGCCTTCTTCACTTCTTCTTTTGATAAACTCACTTTAATAAAGATCAAGTGGTGACTTTTTAGGTTTATTGTTTGATCTTCAGTCCTGCTTTTAGAAATCTTTGCATATTTAAGAAATGTTTAACTTTGGAATAAAGTCATGAAGATAATTTCCTTTATGCTTCATTATTTCATCTTTTATATTTAGGTCTCTCAACCAACTCGTTAACACTTTTGTGCTTCTGGCAGAGGTAGGGATACAAATTCATTTTTTCCCACACAAATGATCCAGGACCATTTATTAAAAAGCCTGCCCTTTCCCTGGTGCATCTCCATGTTACCTGTATCACAAGCCAGCTGACTGGCTGCGTATATGTTTATTTGTAGACTTTTCTTCTATTCTACTAGACCACGTTTCAGTAAATGCTGTCAGAGGAGTGCTGGTGCATATGTAGTTTTACTTATTAAAGGTGACGGTGGACACTGCTTTCCCACTGCGGGTTATCCACTCTGCCTTTCTACAAGCAATTTTAACACACTCGTCAGTGTCTTCATCTGTCAAATGGAGTTAAGATTCCTGTCTCACAAGAACACCAGGTAAGATTGATGGTAACTACTCTTCAAACATCATACAGCCTATACAACTGTTCTGCATCTTTAAGCCATCAACGTTCTCTCCTTTGAACTGACACCACCTTCAAAGTCTGAGAAAGAAAAAAGGCTCTAAGACAGCGAATATCAGATTCGGTTGGGATAGCAGAAATCAAAATGAAATCAGATAAAAACAAGAAATTCTTTGGGATCTCTTTATACAATCTTCACTTCCTAATTAGATGCTACTACTATATTATTGCTTTTTTCCTTCCATGCAAACTGTGGAAGATCTAACTTTATTTGGCAAAAATATCAATTTTTCTCTTATCTTTTCATTTAAAACTTTGACCAATCTAATCAATGCTCAAAAGCGCGAAGAAATATCTAAAGTATATGGCACTTGAAGCCAGTATGCTTCCCTGATGTGATTCTTTATTTTGAAATACACAGAAAATGTTGCTATGAATAGTAAAGAATCTAACAACCTATGGTTTAAATGCTCCTACTGAAGCACACACTGAAATCCAATTTCCAGCGTGTTGGTCCGGGGTGTGTGGGAGTATTCAGAAGTGTGTAGATCAGGGGAGCTCTGCCCCTGTGAGCGGACCAATGCTGTCACATGGGCGTGGGATAGGCTTCCGTCCCTTCTGCGCTCACGGGCTCTCTCCTCCTCTCAAACTGGCACGTGGATGCTCTTTCTCCACGCAATGCCTTCCACCTGAAACGCTGCAGCAAGCAGGCCCTAACAGACACAACCCCACAAACCTCTCTTGTTTATTATCAGTCTGTGGTGCTCTGTTACAGCAGCTGAACATGGACTTAGGCACAACCACACAGCCAAATGTGTTCATATGTCTAGTTTCCTGGTAGACTGAGTACGCTGAGGGCAGTGATGCTTTACCTTGTACTTTCCCTGCCTACCACAGAGCTTGGCACAAAATGCTCAATAACTGCTGGAAAAATGATTCTGCGAAACCACACTGCAAAGCCTGGAGCTTTATTTTGTAATATCTTTTCTCTGTCCATATTTCCTTCAAAGTCTCTGAAATATTCACAGAACCCCTTCTGTTACAATGTGGTATTCTCAATGAACTTCCGTGGAACTCACTGTTTTATCTCACTCAGTAGCGTCTTCTGATTACTCAGACACTTGTGCTTCTCCACTCACACTGGGTTGGCTGGCCCTAACATGTCTGCTCATCCTTCATGTGTTTATTATACTGTACTGTGTTACTGTACTTCATGTGTTATACTTTGTGTGTTGTTATACTGCACTGATACTTCCCCTTAGAAGGGGACGTGTACTATGTAAAGGACCCCTAGAAATGTTCTCCTCCATCAACAGACACATTTAGGAAAATACTAAAGCGCGAAGAACACAGAAGATTTCAATTAACTTTCTTAGAACTAACATTAGGTCCTGCTAAAGGAGTCACTTGGCCTTTACTAATACACTACCTTTAGGAAATGGAGGGAGCGAGAAAGAGCAGAGAGGGAGCAATGGAATGCACACAAGGAAACAAGGCCAGATACACCAACTGAAAGGAAAGGAACCTCCCAATCAATCTGCTGATGGCATCGGCAACCAGGCTGGAATTCAATGCTCAGGCATGAATCTAAAATGAACAAATGATACGAATTTGTTAAACCTCAAGAGAAACCTAGTTCATTCTTTTCTGGTTTTGGTGAATTGTAAATGAAACCCATAAAAATAAAGTATCACAGAAGTATCTGCTAGAATAGCTAAAACCAAAGCCAAATATCTTTTGTTTTCTGTAATTATTAAGCTGTGAAATAGGCAAAAAACTTTGAAAGTGAAGTGCGTGGGGTTTAGCCAGCACTAGTATTTTGAAGGTCAGTTTGACAACACACATGAAAAAACCCTGCTGGCATGGTGGTACACTCCTGTAATCCTAGCACTCGGGAGGCTGAGGCAGGAGGATTGTTGCAAGTTCGAGACCAGCCTGGGCTACAAAGTGAGCTCAAGGCCAGCCTGAACTGCATAGTGAGACCCTGTCTCAAAAAGACAAAAAACAAAAACAAAACAAAACAAAAAAACACCTTAAAATCATTTGGTCCATCAGTTTCAGGAATACATCTACCAAGGTTTTATAAGAAGAAAAGTCACTGTACTAGTATTTAAAACAATAATCAATTGGAAACAATTTAAGTGCCTAAATATTTTACATTGATAATTTCTTTATACTTACAATTATTTTTATACTTAGTATTCTTTCATAAGGTTTTATCATCTTTAACAAATAAAAGTGTGGCTGTCAAAATATTTTTTGTTGTTGCTGCTGAAGAGTCCTGTTTGTCCTCCAAATGAAATCTTAGTTAAAACTTAAATTTATAGAGAGACAACAATAAGCAACAACAATCAAAGGAGCTGTTTTTAAAATGAAGATGGAGAATCAGCAAAACTGCCCACCCACCCAAAGAGGCCACTCCTATGCAAATTTCATTTTCAAGGAACACAGTTTGAAAACATATTTTGGGGCAGTTTTGGGGAGCAAAACCAGGGCCTTATACACACCAGACTAACACTCCATCACCGAGCAGTACCCAGCCTTGAAAACCACTACTATTCAAGAAAAATTTTTTTGTGAAGCTGTGAAAAAAATAAACAAATAAAACGATTGCATTTTAATTTTTAACTTTTATTTTTTGTGGTACTGGAGATCAAACGCAGGGCCTTATACATGCAAGGCAAGAGCCATCTCCCCAGTCCTCCGATTGCATTTTTAAAAGATGTGGGTGTATGCTGTTTACATATCACATGAGGAAGCACGGCGAGAAGAGTATTTCTACAGGTAGTTTGTGTTTACTGCTGGTGCGCCTCTCCTAGATCTTCTGCAATGAGTGTGTATTATTTTCATAAAAGGGAAAACAACATTAACTATTTTAAAGTTAGAGTCTTTTGTTAAGTAAGTTTTCAACCCCTTTAACTCAGCTGGGCTTTGGAGTATTAATTCTTCGGGTACTTGCTCAGTTGAAGGAAGATGTTTCACAGCTGACAAACGGGAACACTAGCATCCGGGGAAAAGGGACTCTTGGTCGCTAGTCCCTCAGCATCTTGGAGACTTCTTAATGCTAAGCTGCAAAGATTTCATAGAAAACTATACCACGCTTTGGTTTCTGTGTCTTCTCCTATGCTGGGTCAATTTTAGGGAAATTCTCCACTCTTCAAATGGCTATATGATTCTTAATCTTCAGATCTCAGGAGAGATCTCCAAAAGTCATACTTCCAGTCACTGCATTGTTTCCTAGTCCTTTACATAATTATGTACTTGTTCACTGATTTATTCTGTATTTCACCTATGAAACTGAAGTTTCATGAACGCAAAAACAATGACTATTATTTGCTGATCCATTACAAAATGCCCACATAATGTCTACCAATTGTCCATAAATATTTGTTGAGTGACTGAATGAATGTTTGCTAAAAGTTTAATTTGAAGACTCACGAAGACATTCTTTTCTAAATGGGCTAGCCAGGATCCTGTTTCCAATACTGTTGTATTTCTGAAAACCTGAGTAGCACAGTCACATTAACTAACCACATTTCATAACGGCTGTATCAGCCGAGCCACCACTCACACAGAGGTTACTGACGCGGGACTCCTACTCAGGGCCTGACGAGTCCTTACAGCAGAGGCTCACATCCGTTCAGCACCCTATTCCTGTGAACTGAAGCACTCATGAGGCTTTACCTCAGTCAGGGAGTTTTTAGCACACGTCATCACACACATACACTGATGTGAAAACACCGAATCATAAACTGTTCCTGTCAGGCCTTTGAACAGCGGGAGACACTGTTGGTGCCTAACTTAAATAACATGGGCTCAACAACGGCAAACCAACAATTTCAGAGGCGCTCTTGCAACCAACAGCATAATGTGAAACATCAAAACAAGCAGTATAAGAAAAATAACCATAGAAGGTACCAAATAAGCACAGACACGTAACATTTTAAATACTTACAAATATTTGGTTTCAAAGCATAAATGGAGCATGTGGGCTTTCCACATATTTTCCTGCCAAGTCTCAGGAAAAAGATGACCAGACTACAGTCATCTAAAAAAGCTGTCAGGACAGATCTTCAAATATTTGGTTTCAAAACAGAAACTTATTTGCACTTTAAAACTCAGGTGCTGGGCCACTCCCACTACATCACTGCACACGATGCCCCTTCTAAGTTGGCTGTGGGCAAAACCAGACCATTGTTTATGGGCCAGAACTATTCCAGGAGCACACAGCAAACTGTCAATCCAAACACCAGATTCAAAATTGTCTTTCTTTTTAAAGGTGTGGGTGACTTTCACCACCTATTAGAGAAAGAAAATGTAAAATGTAAGAACTGTAGAAAAAAGGAAAAGAGTTTATTATGTCCACTTCACTTCCAACTGCTGATTCCTTTACACGGTCTTTAGCATATTGTCCTTGTGGGCACTCAGAAACTACCAAATTTTCCTCACTTTTGGTTGCTGGAAGGTCCAAGTGACAGAAAAAGATCTCGGTCTAGAAAGAAGTCAAGTGGTTTAAAACACCCCTTCCCACACCGGTGTAACTACGCTTGTCTTCCAGGACCGTGTACAAGGACGGCTGTCAGCGGGTCGGCCTGCGCTTCTGACAGCCAGCTCACACTCGGAAGTAACCCTCAAGGAGCCTGCAACGACGGGTACACACAGCAGTTTTTACTCCTCTGAGTGCACAACGACTCTGATGATGAACTTCAATTGGCTGGATTTATCTTAACTTTTAAGAGGGCAACCATTAAAAATACCTTTACTTGTATCAAAAACATTGTTTTATTTCCACTAGAATCTTAAAATTTAAACTTTGTTTCTGAGAAATGCATTGTTAAAAACAAGTTACAGTACAACTCTGAAAACAAACTATATTTGACATTTTACCAAACAGTAGTCCATCTTCCCCCATTACTCTGATGGGTATTACACGAACAGAAAGAATGAAACAACGGTGAAGAAGTGTATCAGCCAGGTGTGGCGGGCGGCCCACGCCTGCGATCCAGCACCATGGGAGGGCGAGGCAGAAGGCCTGCAAGTGCTACCTCGCCCGATCAACTCAGCAACGCAGTGAGACCCCACCTCAAAAGCAGACAATTTTTTAAAAGGGCTGGGATGTAGCTCAGTGCCAAGGCCCTAAGTTCAATCCCTAGTGCTAAAAGAAGAGAAACACGTAAGACAAAAAAAATAAATATATCATAGTTCATACTACCGAGTAATGGAACTGACGACTCGGCCCACTCTCCAAGCTAGTACGCTTCCCTCGCAGGCAGCTAGCAGAACACTCCAGAGCAAGGAAATCCCAGGCAGATAAGATTCCCCGCCTTACCTCTTTGTGCACCTTCCAACTGTCTACTGTCACATTGAAGAGCGCTTTGAGAGCCTCAATGGCACAGTCTGTCTCCTGAGGTGAGAGAGGAGGTCCACTACGGTCTATGGCCGACTCATACTCGTCGGTCCACTTGATGCTAAAGGCACTTTCCAAGATCTGGGTTAGCAGCGGTAGTCCTTGGAGCTCGTAGCGCAATTGGGACCTGATGTCAGTGTGCAAAAGTGACAAGAGGAAGAGCAAGCGCAAGTCAAAGCACTTAATGTCACTGATGAATTTTCGGTCCTTGCACTTTCTCAGGAGGTTACAGAGCTTGGCAGCAAGATTAAGTTCCAGGCTGAGCTGCTGTGCCATCTGACTGTTGAACACTATGTTACACAGACATTTTAACGATTCCACAATAACAGGGAACTCGGACACCTTCTCCAAAGAATCATCTGACTCGTTTAGCTTGGCGAGTCTCAGCAGTATCTGCATATTTTCCTTAGATGTTACAGGAACTAAAATCTTTTTGTCTCTGGAAAGAATACGGAGTACTTCCAGGCAGGACACTTGACACGTGGTTGGGACGTCCTTTCCAAGGACTTTAAATATGCCTTCACAGAGTTTCTGGAAAACAAGAGCAAGTTCGTAAACAGCACTATTTGGCTCAAATCATTTAAAACATGCTTCTCTATTGATATATTTAATAGCAACTCGGGATCTGGCTAGAAAAGGGTTTTATTTTTTATAAATCACAAAATGTTGGGCTTGAAAGACAGCCCAGATTTGGCATAGATTTTTCACTTTACACATGCAGAAACGGAGGGCCAGAGAGGGCCAGATAAATTAGTGCCATAGTAACAGTAGAGCATGGCTACCTGAAGGCCCTTTATTTGTCTTATAAAATCACTTATTTTAAACTGATTAGTTTCAAATGTCTTATGTAGCTTTATTCTTTATGAATTTTTAACATTAGACTAAACATGTGTCAGGGCAGACAGAAGGCAGTTTGTCTGGATCATAGCTGTCCCCTCCCCAGAAACAAAGGTAAATGCTCAAGAACTGGTTTGTGCTTGCCCACCATACACACTCTTGTAAAACGACTTGAGGAAGCGTCATCTCTGCTGGGTTTTTCAGTTGTGTTATTTCTTCTGAATTTACGGTTCTAATGGTGGTAGTTCAATGTTTCAGAAAACTAGAACCCTCTCTAGCTAAGATCTAATAGTAGTTAATGATCAAATGCCTCCAGAAAAGGACTTTTGCTGGCAAATCAATAGAAATTATTCCAAGTACTGGGTACCAAAGAGAGTTTGGTTAGCACAACAAACTCTCAAAACAGTATTCCTGCTGGGTGGGCATATTACAAAAAAGCCCTTCTTCCTCTGACCAGCCCACTCCAGGACACAGGGCTTGAGGTCCTCAGTAAGGACAGAATCTGGAGCTCCTCTTTGTTCTCTTGGTATAAGATGCAGGGTGTAATACACCCTGCAGTGTAAGATGCAGGGGAATGTAGCAGTCCTGACCCAAAGCTTGCTACCACTACCTCAATAACAATTCTTTTAGGATGAACCCAAAGTGTATTTCATCTTGTATTTTTTGAAAAAGTAATCATTATATCATCACTAAATTTAATAATCATTGGGCATTCTCTCAAAATTCAATGTCAGATTTCTACTATAGTGTCTCTTACAGTGTCTCCCTTGATTTTACCCAGCCAACACTATGATGTTTGAGGTGCTAGAGGTTTTTTCAGAAATGCTGAAATGGAGCACATGCCAGGCAAGTGCTCTACCGCTGAGCTACACATGCAGCCAATAGAAGTATTTTGAAAGTTGACTTTATGCTTCCTAAAACGTGTCCTGCTGTCCTCCAACACCCGCTGTACCTTTCTGTTGCCCGCAGAATACGGCTGCCTTCCTACTGCTGTCTCTTGTCACACACGTCCCTCCTCGTTCTCCAGGTGTTCGAAGGGGACACTGTTCTGATACAGTGCACCCTGAGACTTTCCTTTGCTGTTCCTTTGGCCTGGTGTGCCCTGCCACCACATTTATCAGGACCCTGCTCTTTTTCTCAAGCTTACTTTGGCAGCTGAGAAGTCTACAAGCTTCCAAGTCACTCCCTCTTTACTCTGTCCGTGCCTCCCACAAGCACCTGCTGGTGTATGCTGGTAAGATATTTCACTCCTCCAAGGTCCTAGAGACTAAGGGCTCCATCCCAGTGGCCAGCCTGTGCATGCAGTGTAAGGGCAAGGGAACATAAATTGCCAGGTGTGACCAGCACGGAAGAAGTTTACCATCTGACTCTCCAGCACCTCCCAAAGGACTCTTTTCCTCTGTCAGTCATAATTCACTGTCAAGCGTCTTCCTCTCTTTCCAAGTACAATGAATCGTCATTGCATTATGTTTTAGGAATAAGTTTTTTATTTACTTTCAAGTACAGTAACACCTCGGCTGCTGAGCAGCTCCACGCTCGAACTTTGCACTGCTCGAACAACAAAGTTTGAAAAAAGTCTGCTCAGTGTTAGTAACTTTGCTCTGTAGTTGAACCAGAAGTCCAATGTGAAAAAACCCACATGGGCCGAGACTGAGTCACAGGTCGCCTCTCGACACGGACAGAAGAGCGACGCTTGGGTCTCAGCGCTTCTCTTACCCAGACAACACACAGTGCTCGTGTTCCAACATTCGTCACTGGACTTTTTTTGTTTTCACTTTATTTGCATAAAATACCATAACCATAGCTCTAAAGAAAGTTAGTGATACCAGCAGTAAAGAGGAAGACTGTGAGAACCATGATAAAGAAATCTTTGCAAAATTTGTTAAAAGTCTTGGAAAAACTCTAAGTATAATTTTTAGGCCTCAGAATCACTTAACTGGTTTTCCACTGTTTTTGATGGAAAAAGTATGTTCAGTTCTCAAACTTTTTGGTATTTCAACACAAATTTGGAATGAATTGAGTTTAACAACTGAGGTATAACTGTATTGGTTATACAAATTCATATTCATTGTTCAATTTTTTAAATCTGAAAATTATTTAGATATCTTGGATGACAATGGAACACAATTTTTCCTATTAAAATCAATAAAAATATTTTCCAACTTAATAACTTTTCACTTTAGTATTCAGGTTTTCAAGAATGAACTAAAGTTACAAAGCAGGTTAAATAAGCTTACAAAATGCAATCATAGCACTGGGGGTTTAGTTTAGCGGTGTCAGCGCCTGTCCTGGCAGGTGCAAGGTCGTCAGTTCAAGCCCCAGTACAAAAACAAAACAAAACAAAACAAAACAAAACAAAAAGCCCAAAATATGCAATCATAAGAATTTTAGTAAAAGCCCTCTTAAAATGACCATTAGCCTAAGTAACTCACGACTATTTCTATGATCAGACTATGAGACCCTGCAGGAGAGAAACTGGGAGGCAGATCTCAAATGGTCCCAACGCCAATACCACAGACTGCAGTTTGCCCCGAAGTTGAAGCCCTTGAGTAGACTACAGAACCAGTTCTCAAACTTCAGCATGCAGTAGAATCACCTAAACCCCACCCTGTTACCCCACCCGTTACACTGTACGTCACTAGTTGCCGATTCAGTAGGTATGGGGTGAGGCTCCAGAACTGGGACTTTTAACAAGGTTCCAGTCATGTTGCTGGTAGTGGTGCTCAGAAACGACACTCGAGGACAACTGCATTACAGTTAGTGATGGACTGACACGACCTGGACGTTACAGGAGGTAACGAAGGGCAAATGACCAGAGGTGTGTATCACAGCAAGCAGACGTGCACAGGAAAGCTGGCAGAGGCGAAGACCATTAGCCTAAGTACCTTAACTTCTCACGGGCAGTGCTAAAACTGAGCAAGGGCGGGCAGGGAGGAGAACAGGATGTCACTATCTGGTCATAAACCTTCCCTAAGTACTAAAGGAACGCTAGGAGATGAAACTTTTTTGAAGTCAGTCCTGGGCTTGACACTTGTTCACTCTACCATGGACCCTAGGACCAGAACAGTGTCATAATGAAGAGCTGGAGTTCTGGATTTAGACTCCTGCATTTAAATCTTGGCTCTTCTGCTTACTAATGGTCTGACCTCAGCAAGTTACTCAGTTTTTCTGGGCCTCATGTTTCCTTAAGAATTAAATGATG